>SCDY01000422.1:0-62883 GCA_004143825.1 Drosophila micromelanica
GGTCATAAATAGTAGAAAAAACAACATTAAAGTCGATTCTGGGGGGGTCAAATTTTTCGTCAAAAATCATGCCAAAATTGACAAAAATGTTGACAAGAAAAGCCTTAAGATCCACAGGTTCCATGTTTCAAACTCCCATAACTTTGACAAAACTGAACCGATTTTCATGTTTGATGGCATTTTGTTCATAATTTTCCATTTAAATTGATTCTGCATTCAAAATAAATGAATTTTAAAAAATAAATTTTTTTGGATTTTTTTGAAAAAAAAAAATGATTTACTCCCCCCTTGCTAATTTTCAAAAAACAAATTTTTTCAAAATTTAGAATAGCGAATTTATATGTTTAATCGATTTTAATGGTCATAAATAGTAGAAAAAACAACATTAAAGTCGATTCTGGGGGGGGTCAAATTTTTCGTCAAAAATCATGCCAAAATTGACAAAAATTTTGACAAGAAAAGCCTTAAGATCCACAGGTTCCATGTTTCAAACTCGCATAACTTTGACAAAACTGAACCGATTTTCATGTTTGATGGCATTTTGTTCATAATTTTCCATTTAAATTGATTCTGCATTAAAATAAGTGAATTTTCAAAAATTAATTTTTTTGGATTTTTTTGAAAAAAAAAGCATGTACTCCCCCCTTGCTAATTTAAAAAAAAATTTTTTTCAAAATTTAGAATTGCGAATTTATATGTTTAATCGATTTTAATGGTCATAAATAGTAGAAAAAACAACATTAAAGTCGATTCTGGTGGGGTCAATTTTTTCGTCAAAAATCATGCCAAAATTGACAAAAATTTTGACAAGAAAAGCCTTCCGATCCACAGGTTCCATGTTTCAAACTCGCATAACTTTGCCAAAACTGAACCGATTTTCATGTTTGATGGCATTTTGTTAATAATTTTCCATTTAAATTGATCCTGCATTCAAAATAAGTGAATTTCCAAAAATAAATTTTTTTGGATTTTTTTTTGGAAAAAAAGCATGTACTCCCCCCTTGTTAGTTTTAAAAAAAAATTTTTTTTCAAAATTTAGAATTGCGAATTTATATGTTTATTCGATTTTAATGGTCATAAATAGTAGAAAAAACAACATTAAAGTCGATTCTGGTGGGGTCAAATTTTTCGTCAAAAATCATGCCAAAATTGACAAAAATTTTGACAAGAAAAGCCTTAAGATCCACAGGTTCCATGTTTCAAACTCCCATAACTTTGCCAAAACTGAACCGATTTTCATGTTTGATGGCGTTTAAAAAAATTCAATGTAAAATGTATTTCTATGTAACTTAAATAAAATCTAACATTTTTCTTTAGGAAAAACCAAATGTAACCCATGCACGGCCTTAGCTCTTTAGAATGGTTTGCAATATTTGCTTTATCGATGTTGCCCCCTCAATATTTGACTTGTTCTAACTCCATAAATAATCTGTCCTAAGCCCCATTTAAACAAGAAAAAATAATACGTCCTCATTTGTATCTTCAAAATGCGAAAATCAATCCACATAACTTTGGTCATGTTACGCTTGTAAAGGCAAAAAAAAAAAGAACAAAAAACAACAAACAAGCTGCCAAACATGGCGTCCAAATTAGAAAGGGCTTTAGCAGGGTTCACGTGTGCGTGGGCTAAAAGACCTTATGCAAAAGGGACTCGGCCCTAATCCAAAAGGGTTTGCTTGGCTAACTGCAAGTATTTACATTTGTCTGACCCGCAAGCAGACGACTCGAAGTCATTTCTTAACAAACCCCGTCTGACTTTTCTTAGGTCACATTAGTTGGCCAGTTTCACAACCCCATAAAAAAGTCACGTGGCTGGCGCAACTCCTACCCCAAACGGAACTAATTTGTAATGTCAACTCTGAAAAAGCCTTGGCCGCAGTCATAACAAACTAATTAGATGTTAAAGCTGTGCATGTTCTCTTATTGCCCTGCCGCGAGGCTTTTGCTTAACGCTCTGAACTTAAGGGTTGGGGGGTAGTTGAGTGCACTTTTGTGGGGTGCACACTTTGGTGGAGCGCCCGCTGGCGAATTTCTTGATTAAAAGTTTACGTTTTGTCTGTGTGCTTGCGCCATTTTTACAGCTCATTTGTTGCTATTTGCGCAATCACAAACTTTCCGCAACCCTCCCCCCCAAAACTCACCCTGCTGCCCGATACACAATATACACAAAAGTTTCCTAGGCTCTTGGGATCGACGGAAGCTACTCATAAAAAATGCATTATTTACTTAAAACAGCCAACAGCAAAAAGCTCAATTAAATTTTTGAAAAATGACCAACAACTTTGACCCCAGCCGCGGAAAGCGAGCACGAAATTCGTTATAGGGATACAACCTACGGTACCTATATATAGGTCTTTGGTGTGGTCTATGTGTATGTTAGGGCAGAGGGAGGGACTCGGCTTGCATTGCATTGACTGGGGCCATCAATCAAAGTAAGCGCAGAAATGTCCATCAAACTAGGCTCGTTACAAGCGACCAAGCACGTTGAATGTCCTTTGAACAAGATGGAAAAACGACACAGTGTGTTGGTCCAGTTTAAATACCCTTTAGCAAAAAGCATTCGTCACGCTAACTAATAATAATGAAATTAAAATTCTAAATAAAAAGTTTATGATATTGGTTTAATTTAAAAAGCCATTTTCGTTTTAAAATTTTTTCAAATAACCTTTTAGAATAAAACTTTAAAAAAATTTTATTTTCCTCGTTTTAAAACAAATTTTCACATTTTTCTGTGTGCGTTTTTAAAAATATTTTTTGATAAATCGAATTTTTTAAAGAGCCTTTTAAGAAAAAATGTAAGAAATTAAAGAATTTTATTTAATTTTACTCGAAAATTTTTTGAATTTCAGATTTTCTGGTTTTTTGCTTTAAATATTTTTGACCATATATTCAACCGGTATACAAAAAAACTCTTAAAAACACAATTTAAAAATATTTGTTTATTTTTGTCCTAAAAGCTTAATACACTTCAGAAGCAAACTGAAACAAAATAATAAAATGCAACAGGTGTTAAATTTCGCTTAAGATGCTTTAAGTTTTACATTACTGTTGTTTATATTATCATATTACGCAAAATCTGTATACAAATCTGAGATATTCATAAGCAATAAGTTTTTTTCTGAAGGGTTGCACAGTGCATAAGAAAGTTATGATACCACCTGCTGGACCATAAATAATTGCATTTGAAATTTTGCATTCATAGGTGAAGTTGTGCGCCACTGTTTGATATAGAGAGGGCCATGGGGGATATGGCAACATGCTGTCTAGGCCTTGCCTATCCTCGACAGAGTTCGCATTCGCAGTCGCATTTGCAATCGCGTCGAGTTGCGGAAATTTGCAATTCGCTGCTTGGGCAGGGAATGCGCTCTCAATGGGTCGTTGGTTGTGGCACGGCATACGCTGCGTATGCGTGATAAATGTGCTTAACGTGGGCGTGGCCCAGAACGCTACATTCCCTCCAGTGGCCCAACTTCGTTGGCATCAGCGGAAATGTGTGCGGTTCCACCTACGCGCCCCCTAACGGACCCCGAGCCTGGGGCGTTATTTATGCTATTTGGTTTACGACTTTTGGCGCGCACTATGAAGCTGTAGTGTATATAGTGTTGGCCCGGTCAAAGAGTGGGTTGGGAATGGGAACGGGAGGGAGATCGTCTGTAGCAGGCAACACTGTTGTGCCCGCAGGCTAAAGATTTGATCAACTTTTGTGGGAGCTAAAGATTTTTGTTTGCCTCGATGCGGCCCATTTTCAACTTTGAACCGCTTTGTGATTTACATGCGAGTCAACAGTGGAGCGGAAGGCAGAGGAGGGGAGGGGAGGGAACTCTAGGCAATGGGAAGTTGTCGACACGTTGGTTAATTGGGCGTTACACAGTTGAACTTGTTGGCTCCGTCTGTCGGTGCCAGGGCTTAATTGAATGCGTGTTGTGCCCAGTTATGGGGAGACGAAGTGGGCGTAGCTCTGAGTTATGGATGGATAGGTTCTGGAAAGCGCCTACGTAAATTCCAACATATCAACTATGTTATTAGATAATGCTTCACTAATTCCTTCTTATTGGCAGGCCTGCTACTCTACTCTGGTTGCAAAACAATTTCCTGCGTGTGAACCTTTCTTTGTCCCTAAATAGGGGCGAGCTTACATTCTGCACATCTTTCTACACCGTTTCCGACCTTTCTCTGCCGGGCTGGCATCTATAGCTATCCAACTTTCAACATTTTACCCAAATCTAGCCAATTATCAGACCCGATGCCCGCTGAGCTAAGCCAACCCAATTAACAATGCCTTTAACCCTGCCCTCATTATTTCAACACTCTGCTTAACCCTCTTGAGCCGCTTCAATTATATTAAACTCATTTCGTTTTTTTCGCATTTACTGTTACTTTTAATACCCATTAGATGAAGATAGGGTATATTAAATATAACACAGTAATTAAATATATTTTCATAAAAGAAAGTCATAAAAATGAATTCTAAAAATGTATTAAATTAAAACTATAACATTTACACACATATTGATTATATAGACCTAGGGTATTGCCCAGTTGATCATTTAAAACTTTAACAATTTTGAAAACTTTTTTATGTTTGTCTGCCGAAATTTTCGCCAAGCAAAACCCAACTAATTTATAGCCCAGATTTCGTTTTTGATGAATGCATTTTGCTAAATAGGTGTCTAGGAGCAACTTTCGGTACCTGGCGGGACACGGGGTTAGGGGATGAGGGTTGAGGGCAACCGCAGCGGGCAGATACAAAATTTGTTAGGCGGATGCGGACGCGACGACCGCCCGATGTGCACACATAAACTTGCAACAAATTAAATATGGCGGCAACATATCGTCTGGAAAAATGGCAGACCAAAACAAACTACACCACAAACAAAAAATACAAAAACAAAAAACTCTGAACACAAACAACAACAACTTTTAGCAAGGGTCAAAACGTGCACAGACTGTAAAATTAACGCCACCTTTTCCGGGCCCGGCCTGATGGCCAAAACGTGTAGAAAAAGTCAAACAAAAGGCCGCACAGGCCGCTCAGGGCGCAGAAGTCTGCAAAGGGTTGCCCGCCGCCCATTTTATAAGTCGCTCATACGCCACGTGAACCAGAACCGTGCAGCGGCAACATGAAAGACCAACTCGAGCCGAGCAAAGCCGAGCCGAGCCGGGAAGCTGACCAAACAAAAATTAAACAGCCAACAGCCCGCTCATAAAAATGTAAACAATGTAATGGGTAAATATCACAAAAGTAACCCAGATCTAGATGCTCTTTAGATAAATATAAAAATAAATAAAGAGAAATATAATAAAATTATATAAATATATACATATAAACATTAATATATAGTATATCAAATTGAGTTAATAGTAGAAACTAGTGATGTTGATTTTTTGTATCATGTCGATAATTACCGATAAAAATCCGAAAACATCGCTGCTGTTAATATCGATAAATCGATCTTTCGATTTGTTTAACATTACTAAGGCGTACGTTCTTTTTGGCTTTCTGACTTCAGCCTTAGCTTAAAGGTTCTAAAGTTCAGATTTTTTAATAAGAATAGATTCATTTTATTATCGATTTAAAATTTCGATTTTTTAAAAATCACAACTAGAAATTACATAATCAAAATTAAGCAATTTTACAGAGTACAAAATGTGATATACCCTTCAAAATATATAGATAAATACATAGACATTCCGTGCCAGTGACAGACTGATAAAGCAAATGTTTAACAAGCTCGACTTTCGATAATCAAGTAAGTAATCTACATCTATTAACGACATTTTCCTTTTGTGATACTTCCCTGTTCGGACACCTTCTAAAAGCAGGGCATAAAAATAGGCGACGCGCCGCATTTTAAGATTGGAATATTTTACTTGTCTGGCAACGGCGTCTGGCAACTTTGAGCGCTGGCAAAACCACCGACTATGACGTCGACACATACACACACACACCCACACACACACACAAACATACACGCATACATTTCCGCTTCCGGAATGAGTTGGGGATATGTAAGGTAAATACCTAAACAGCGCCAAGAACTAAGGGTGGATCGTGGCTACCTTTGACGTTGTGTCGTAAAACTTATTGATTTTTGCTTAAAGTTGAGTCGCGTGCAGCTTTAACGGCCACACACAGGTGCTGTGTGAAGGGGGGTGGGTTTGGCGTAATTCCATGGTGCATGCCTCAAAGGACATGTTAAAGCGCGCACAGGACGTGGCTATCTAGGAATGTTGTGCCGTAAATTGGCAGTCAGGCCGGCGATTTCCTTTGCTGTTGTTGTTGCTGTTGCTGCGTAATTAAAAGCGCAACAGGAGGACAGAAGGAGGAGGAGAGGTTTATATGATTTGAAGCAGAAAATTAAATAAATTTGCATGTCAAATGCACATTAAAAGCAGCGTTTTTTTTGCGTCTCTTCTTCTTTGTTGCTGTTGGCTGCTGATTGTGACAACAGGCAAAAGGATTTGGCAGGACAACGATGTGACGTTGAAAAAAAACCAGAATGGAAATGTCTAAAAACACACACAGCGAAAAAATATGTAAATGACTTAAAACCAGAGAAAAGGGAAGAGGTAGAGAGTGAGAAAAGAGAGAGAGAGATAGGAGATATAAGCGAGCTCCAATCTCTGAGGTTTTGGGGACAAAACAACAACAACAAGGGAGGAAATTGTTCACAAATTAAATTAAAATGTTAAGTCTGCGTAAAGCAAGCCAAGGGGAATTGTCTGAAAAAGGGGGCGGCTAGTGGTTGGGGGCGTAACTGCAATTTTGTTGCTAATGATTTTGGCTTGTTTTGAGAATTTACAGTTGCCAGTGGCCAAAAACAAACGCAGCCCAGCATTGCTGCCGTTGTCGTTGTTGTTGTTGCTGGAAACAAATTCTAAAGAAATGTTTCAGCCTGTAGGGAGAGGATTTGCAAACAAATCCGTAGCAAACAATGCAATTTTCCTTCAACTAAATTAGTTGTTTTTACCAGAGCCTTAGCCGTGCTGAGGGTGATGCAGTTGTTAAAAACTGTTAAAACTGTAGAAAATTGCTGGGAAATTTGTCCGAAAGGGGTCATTAATTGGCCCAGGCAAATGATGCTGGCATAGCAAAAGGTTGGGCAAGTGCAATTTTTTGTAAATTTGAATGGATCGCAAATGTGCAAAAACGGATTGGCCAGGATGTTCTAAAACATAAAAAGCCCTTACATTTTTAGACGAAATTTGATTGCAGGTAAATTTTGAAAATAAGAGCTTAAAATCTTTATTGTGTTTCCCTTGAAGTATCAAAGAGTAGTAAGTAAGTATTTTAATATGTTTGTGTTGCGCATCAAAAGCTGTTGATATTCAATGTGGAATATTTTGTAATAAATTGTAACTAAATCTTATTTATTTATTAATTTATAAACTGTAGGCTTATAGGTAATAAATAATTTAACAAGTAATTAACATTAATACATTAATTGCTATGCATTTAAATCAAATTGTGTGCTTTATAGTTGGGCTTATGTTAAATTTGAGCTATGGAATTAATTCAATAAAACGTTAATTTTATGGTCTATGAAAAAAATTGTCATAAGTTGTGCTAATCTTCAATCAACAGCTTTAATCTCTACATTTGGCAGGCGTTAATGCCATGTTATATTAACTGTTAATTTAAAATATTAATAGCCCATTGATAGTAAAATAAATAACACTTCAGCAACAGTAGAAAAACGTATTAAGTGAATATCTGAATAAACAACATTATTCAATATAAACAAAAAATGATAAAGAGGTTGCGGAAAATGGGGGAAATGTTAATGCGCAGGCTGTCAATCAAACGAATTCAATTGAATTTCGGCTGCAGTTCAAAGAGAGTTGCAAAAAAAGCAGATAAATATATGTATGCGCAAATATGGCAAATATTTTTACCAGCAGCGCTTTGCCAACATTATAAATCAATAAAAAATAAAACGTTTAAGGGGAGCAAAATTGTGAAATTCTCACCCATAAAAAAGAATATGTGTTTACTAAAAAAATCACTTTATGATATACAACAAATTTGATGTAAAGCGGCAGCAGCAGCATCGAAAAATGAATCAAAGTTTGTTGTCATTGGATTTCAACAAATATTTATGAGCCAGAAAATTGGGTTTTCCATGCAGAACGCACGGATGCGTGGCAGAAGATGGAGCCGGGATCTGCGGGGCAACTATTTGACACTTGGCCAGTTGCTGTTGCTTGCGCGTTCAGCTTTTATTGCAGGACAATAAAAAGCCTATCAAGTGCCTGGCAAAACGCACATATTGAGCCATTGCCATAGTCAGCCAAGAAGCCGCGCTTCATGTGCTCCATGTGCATTGATAGACTCGCCCATTGCACGTCCGGGCACAGGCCAATTTAATGTGCCATCAATTTTTGCCGCCTCTTCGGCTGATTTTTATCAGGCAGAAGACGCAAAGCAAGTTGTAAAAAGGCTAAGAAGGGAGAAAAAAAGGCTCCCCCGAGGAATCCCTCCATCCAATATTTCCCGTTTCTTGTTTGTGTCACCTAAAATGCCATCAGCCAAATTGGAAAAATCTATACACAATAAACAGTGGCACGCACACACTGATAGCTGTAGCTATAACTAGCATTGACATCGCCTCCAGTGTTGGAAAATGCTCAACAACAAATAGGCTAAGGCCACTTCGCTTTCGGGCCACGAATGCGACGTGCGGACTGTCAAGGATAACCAGCGAGCTCAGGACGAATGACAGCTTGAATTGAGGCTGAAGCAATCATGAATTGTGTGTGTGTGAGGAGGTAAGAAATGCGGATAAAATAACTGTAAATGACACTAAATGCCAACGATTTGGATACAAGAATGCTGATATAGGTAATATAGATTAGATCAAACTGATATGGGTAGTGTATGCTGACAAGCACTGAACAAATTTAGCTTTGATATGAAACAAAGCAAACGATTTCGTTACTCTCTTATCTGCGTTTATTTTATGTTTTCTATCAACACCTTATCAATATCCTTAAATTGTCGTTAAATACTTTTCATTTGGCGAACTTTCCCAACTCCCACACAATCTTTTAGTTTGTGTCAATTGCCCAAAGAAAAATAAAAGCAACACATCAGTTGAAAAATTTGACATATTTTAGGCACATAAAAAACGTGCCCTTCACCCCTGAAACCCAGATGTACGGCAAGTCAACCAATTTGCGATAAAAATAAAACATATTGCTCAATAGACAACAAACAACTAGGAAAAGGAAATGTTCGTCAATCCCTCTCTTTCTTGTATATATATCTCCCTTTATCGCTCCCTTCTTTATTGCATACGCCTAACATACTCCTACCCAGACCACACGGCGTATGCGTGATGCGAGAAAACTTTCACAGTTGCAGTTGCCGTTGTCACGTTCCACATTTGCTACCTAAAAATTTTTTGCTGCCAGCCACAATTCGTCTTATATACTCTACCTGCGGGTAAGAAGACTTTCGTAACATATTTTCACTGAATCTGCATTTATACCTTATACATTGTTTGCTTCTGCATGTGGGTTTAGTTGCATTTGCATCTGAAAATGTATTGTAACTAAATACTTATCTGATTGTGTATTCAAATTCGTTACTGTGTCTATTAGTTTAAATATACCTGTAAGCCTAATTGTATCTTATTATATCTGTATCTGCATATTTTATAAAATAATTATATTTGTATAATAAATGTATTTGCATCTGTAAATGCAACTAAAATTAAATTTAAAATATTTTTTAGGATATTTTTAATAAACTTTTATAATTGCACTCACTACAAATTCCATCCACACAAGTATATATATATATAAGTATTTATAGAATTATTTACCATCACTTAACCCATTGTTTCAGAAAAAGAGCAAACATTGTTTGCATTCTTCTGCTCACGTTGTATTCCTCGTCTTAAACAGTTTGGGCAAGCAAAACTTTTGGCATGTAGAAAATATTTTCTCTAGCGAATTGATGGCTAAAAGTTTGTCTGGGCCTCGAATGTTAGGGGGCGTGTGTTTGGTAAGGCGTTGCATTAAAATTTATACTAAACTCGATGCAGTAAGTAAATACATACTATGTAGCTGCAGTTGCACTGACAGTTGGCTCTGCTAAGGGATTACATTTCATTTATCGATTTATTTGAAAACGTTGCCAAGTTGTTGCCATAAAGTTTGAGAACGGCATTCAGGTGCTTTCAGACAGGCAAGTTTTTAGTTGAATCCGTTGCGCATTTGCATGCAGTTTTCCATTTGTATCTATTTTCGCATTAGTATGCCAATTGATTCGCAAATCGGATAATTCAATAAGCTTACAGTTGTCCTGTTTTTGTTGTCGTTGTTGTTGTGGAAATACTGTTGAAAATTGTACAAATTTTGTTTTGGGGAATTGATGCGCAGTGGGTCTAAGTGCACAAAGGATGTCTTTGTGGATGTAAATGCAGTTAGATGTAGACACAAATACAGTTACTGATATTGAAACAGTCATTGATGCTGCTTTGATGCTAAAGTTGACAGCTTGGAAAATGTTCGTATTCTTTAGCTCCTTGCTTACCATTAAAGTTGCACAATTTATATGGAATATTTTCCGGTGCTCGTAAATTATTTGGTCTTACCTTTTTAAACAATATGCCAAACTGACTCAACATTCCACATAAGAGCTTGTCCTCTTATAAATTATGTATTTAGCTGGAGTTATTGGGCCGCTTGAGCTTGATGCTAAGTTATTAGTTTAGCTAGCTTTTTATATAATCACTCAAAAGTATTAAATATGATAAATGGCAAACAAACACACTTACACACACACACACTCAGTCCAACAAGTGGGCATGGCAACCGGATCTGTGTTTGGGCTGCCCCAACAAGCCGGGCTCATAAATTTTGTTTGCTAGCTGCGAGTTTTAAGAGACTTTTGGTTACTTACATGCACTGCTCTAAAATATTATCTATATATTATATATTTTAAAAATTATGGAAATTTAAATTCACAAAGTTTTTTGATTATAAATCGAATTGATATATCTAATATCTTATAACAATAATTGCTACTTGATCTATAATACAAATATTGGTTAAGATTTAGACAAACTTTCCATATTTATAACCATTAGAGAACAGCTGCTATTCAAGCCAATGCCATGCTGAGCCCATTTAGCTCCCAAAAAAAAAACCAATTCACAACCCTTTTTTTCATTATTTTAACGAAAGCAATTTATGGCACAAGGCTCCAAAAGTGAACCGAATCGAGGAGCAGCAGAGCCCAACGCGTGGCAGCCGCCATATGCTCCAAATTGACCACAGCATCATAAATTTGGGGATTTAACATGTGAGCTCCGAAGATGGGGCGAGGCTGAGGGGCGGGGAAGGTGCCGCCATTGACCAACATTACCGGCTCTCAAGTGCTTCAAGCATGCAAAAAGTTGTTGCATAGAGCAGAGAGAAAAGCCGAAAAATCCGAGGACTGGTTTCGCTTGCTGTGGAATCTGCGCATAAAACATGCATTAAAGTAATGAAAATTTATTGACTACTCAATGTGCTCATAAAAGTTACAGGATCATTAAGAATTGAAGAAGCTGCGCACATGTTGACAATTACACGCAGAAAAATTTCTTTTTAATCGGCAGTGAAGGCAATAAAAATAATCATTTTAATATGCTCAACGTTTTTTTCACACCATTCTGAACTCGAGGAAGCTGGAAAAAAATTAAGTTTTTCGGGGCCAGCAATTTTTCATGCTCGCCGCCATGGAAAATCGTTTTCCAATCACGTAAACACAGCTGGAATTTTATTGCTGCGTGTATTAAAAAAAAAAACAGAAAATATTCAGCCAAAAAAATAAATGCAAAAATGCAAGACCAGAAGCTGAGCAAAATCGTTGAACGCATTTTCGCAGAACGGCGGCATTGCAATAATAAAAGTTTTTCCGCCAAACGCCGCCCACAGTCAAAAAAAAAAAATAATAGCAACGACAAGAAAATGAAAATGAAAATACACCCGAAAGGCAGCCACAACAGCAACCAAAATCTGTATGCCGTCCAATATGCCACAGAGCGCTTCACATTGCTACATGTGACCGCTTGCATGGAAGCCCCTATATTGTATATGCACCATATAAATCAACCCAGGCGTACACACACTTATTTTGCGCACTATGCTTGCTATGAAGTTGCGACTTCTTTTCAAGTACTTTAATACACTTTGCACTGAAAGATATTTGCAAAATACAATCAACCTGAGCTTGAACATATATAAGAATTATAATAAGAATAAATGTAATAGTTGGATCAATAAACCAACAGCAAAGATTAAAATATTAAAGTAAACAATTTTAGAATGAATATATTTCAGCTTTTAAGCAAGAATTACATATATATATAGAAATATAGAAATATATATGTAGAAATAAATTTAATCGAAAAAGATTTTAACTTTAAAGGGTATAAAAGTTTCATTTTGCTATAGTGCCAATAGTTCTTTCTACAAGTGTGGAGGCGGCTGCTGTTGCATTCTGCTCGCATCCTTCGCATTGTAGCGCGATGTTCTTCTTTTTTTCCAGTTTGTTGTTGTTGCTTTTTTTTGTTGTTGTTTATCGTGTTGCATTTATTTATCTTATTCTTGGTGCTTTTGTTTCGGCCGCTAGCTATGGGCAACGGGGCGTATGATGAATGCAGTGCGCATTAGAGAAAGCGCTTGGCTGCTGGCATTGGTCGGCTGGTGCGGGGGCAACGGAATAGTTACCAAGGAATTTATTTGTTTTGTACTTATGGTGTCATAAAATTGTTTTAAGGCCAACTTAAATAAAAATGCTGAAAACAAAAGAAACAACAAGCGCAAGAAAGAGAGTGCAGAAAGACAAAAAGAGGAAGAAGAATAAAAAAATTACAACAGTAAGAAAAGCGTCAGAGTGGACAGCAAAAAATAAACAAGTGGCGGAAAAATGGCGAAAATCAAATGATGATAAGAAGTGCACAAAAGCGGAAAAGCACTAAAATGCATTGCATGTCATTTTGTGCATTTTCGCCAAATTGAAAACGTTTTGCATTGTTTATTTAATGTAAGCATCTTCAGACCGAACTCCAGATACATCTCAAAGTTATGATTACAACGAGGCGAACTGAAATGGAAAAATATATTGAATTGAATTTCAAGCAAGCTGATAGAAGGATTGGCATTTTGAAAGGAGAGACAGAGAGAAAGAGAGAGCAGAGAAAATTGGCCAGATTGCTACTTTCAGCTAGTCTATAAGTAAGAAATAAAAAATATACAAATTAAAATCTTATTTAAAGCAGCGTTTTACTCAATAATAATTTTTATAAATAATAAAAAATTAAGTTAAAAAAAAAATTTATTTAATAGCTTAAATTGAAATTATAAAACATTTATTTAAATTATTTTTGTGTTTTTCGAATACAACTTCACTTCTTATTTACAATATATACGAATATTTATTTTATTTATATTTGTATTTTCATACAACTAAAGTTTAGAGCAAATTTAAGTGTTTTATATACCCTTTCCGCTCCAGTGTTACCAACTGAAGACAAAATTCGTGCTGCAGCTACATGCAATTCCCTTGACATAAATTTATAAGAAGCTTGCCATAAATTTTAGCTTGAAATGTGCTTCTGTCAAGTGCTTCGCTCTTTTTTTCTTTTCGGTATATTTTTTCTTATTTATTTCGTTTTTGTCTCTGGGGCGTGGCCAGGCATTATATTTAAGCTGCATAATGAAATGTTTGCGAATATTTAGCATTTCAAATGCAAATGGCGTTCAGGTGCAGTGGCCATGGAGCCGTCCTGCCACGTTGTCAGCGGACACCCTGAGGCGCCACAACTGCTGGCAAATTATCTAATTAAAGCAAAGAGAGCCCCAAACGTCAGTTGGGGCTTACAAGCTTTAAGCGTTATATGCAAATAATCCAAAGTATGCAAGCAAAATAAAAAGCATATTAGATAAAAAAATTAAAAAAATAAAATAAAAATATAAAAATAAATGAATGCAAGGACCAACTTTCAGTTATACAAAAATGCCACTAAGCAGCTTTAAAGTGTCTGTCAATGTCATATTTTTGTGAAGCTTACAACAATGTTTTTTGTTTTTTTTTTTTTTTTGTCCCCGTAATTGCGATAAGCTTAAAACAAATGCATAAAGGCAAACCAGAACAGAGAGCAGAAGTTTCTATGAAAAGCCGAACTTGTTCTACACTTTGAAACACTTACTTTAGTTAGGAAAACCACGAATATTTATTTGCAACACTTGAAAATGTTATGAAAATAGTTAAAAACAATGAATGAAATTTTATTAATGTTTATATAAGATATAAATTTAAATAAAAAATATGTGTATTAAGTAAATGAATAAAATTAAAATAATTACATACAAATATCATTAATTTTTTATTTAATGTTTTACTTAATAAATATATTAAAATTTAAATTAGAATCTTGTATAAAATTTAATAAAATTTCATTAATTGTTCTTTTTACTATTTTCAGATTATTTTTTAGCTCTATAAGCTAGTTCACATGCCCTGTAAACATAACAGGAATGAAAATATGAAATTAAAAAAGGATTTTTCGGGCATTTGATAAACTTTTTTCCAGCGCATGCAACAACTGCTGCTGCATTTGGTGGTTGCCGTCGCATCCTCTGCTGCCCGTTACCCTCTTGTCTTGTCTGGCCATGTCCATGTAGCTTCATAATTAAGTAATCCCCATTGCCGGCAATGCACTGCAACTTAAGCTCAGATTGGAAAGACTGAGAGTGGGCCAACTGGTTTTTGCGGCCACTATAACGGGCCATCGAAATGACCGGGCCTGAATGGGTGGCTACCCAAAATTTGAGGCGCACAATTTTCGCCCAAGTGTCAAGCGGCCCAAAGCCGGCAGAAGGCAATGGACGGTAGCCGGCACCGCACTGCGGGCATCCCAACACATCCCAGCAGCGGGGAGCTGCCCCTCAAACTTGTCTTAGTTATGGCCATGTGCGAAGGCAATGAGCATATCTTATTACCACTGCAGAGATTACCAGCCAAACAAGCCGCCTGAGCGACAGGCGAAGAGATTGGGGAGACTGGAGGCCAAGATACCAGCTACCAGGCTACCAGCTCTAACGGCCTTTTGCTTTGACTTTGACATATGTTATGAAATTTGAATAGATCACCGCGGTTACTACGTGAGTCGTGCGAAAGAGAGAGAGACAGATAGATAGATAGATAGAGGGAGGGGAAAAGTTAAAGAAAGCATGTGCTAAACATGATGCAGCAAACCTGTAAAATCTTTGATTGTAATGTTTGTTTTTCCTATATTAAGTTGAGACTCGTGAGTCTCGTTGCGAGTTGTTTAGGAACATCTGGACGATGAGTTTACATGAATTGAGTGCCAGTTTAATGAAGTTGTTCTATTAAGAATTCGCCTAGAGAGTTATGGCAATTATATAAATAAACTAAAGGAAAACTCAAATTTTTAAAGAAGCGGCTTTAAATAGAAATATATGAATGAAATAATTAATAAATATAAACATATGACAGTAAAATTAGGTTTAATTTAAGTTTCAAGAATTAAAAGTAAGTAAGTAAGTTAAGCCAGATTAGTTAGGCTGCTTAATTTGAGTTAGGAATCAATTAAAACTTGTATTTTAAATTTAATATTGGATGGACAAAAAAAGATGTTTCTGTACGAGAAGCAAATAGATATAGGAAAGATATGCATTGAAGAAGACAAAGAGGATATGATATTATTAGAAATTTAACATTTGACATCTCTTCATTGTGGCTAACATCTGAAGTGAATTATTGAAGTGTAGGAATTCAAAAGTCAAATTAAGACATTAAAGCTAAACGAAATGTCTTTAGAATCAGGAAGATCATGTATTTTTCCATGATTAGATCTTACCGTATCTCACACTATTTGACTATATAATTTTCCAGCATAGAGTAAAAATTTCTCAGGCCATAACAAGGACCGGGCCGGGCAATTTGCTCATCAGTTAGCCGCCCAGGCAGCTCTTTGGACAATAATCTTAAGCAGAATACTTGCTTTAACAATTTAAAATCAATTTGCACAATAATGTGTATGCACACACCCCAAGATGTCCCATGCAGGAGCACAACAAACAGTCATTATGGAAAACGTGTTGTACAAGGAGAACCTGAAGAAAATGTTAGCTTGCAGGAAAGTGTGGCAAGTGCTTAAAGGCAACATGCTATTGACAGCCACTATTATGTGGCAATTATAAATGAATCAATCAAACTGACGGACTGAGAAGATAATGGCAGCTGGAATCAGTTGCTAACTGGTAACTTGAGAGAACAGTGCTTAAGGTTCTGGCATCAGGATATGCCAGACTGAGTCTTATCTCATCACGCAGCCCCCTAGTTTCGTTAATTAATTGATGATCCTGTGAGTTAAGCCCGGCTTTATCTGCACATCTAGTGGCAACAGGGTCTTGTAGATGTTGCCCGGATAACAGGCCTGTCTCTGGCTGGTCTGGCGAACCTGGTCAAACATTGAGCACAATCGCAGTAAAATCGGGAAGCCATGCGAAAAGGCAACAACGGAAATCGCTCTGAAGACTTGATCATTATGCATGCCACCAAGAAGTCGAGTGGAAGACTCGTTGCTGTTGTTGTTGTTGATGTTTTCTGTTCGCTGATTGCGTAATCGCTGACTCGAGACTTTAAAATGTGTAGACAGAGCCTCATCTGGTGGTAGCAGCTGCTTCTACCGTTTTAATTGCCACGAATTAAAGTATCATTAAAATATGTAGAAAAGTCGCGCCAGCAGCGATATCAATTTCATGGGACAGCTCCAGCTACAAGCTTATGCATACATTTCATATTACACATTCTCTGACAGCCCAGTGAGCAGAAAGAAGAGAGAGCGAGAAAAAAAATGGCAAATTGATTAAAACCCATTAACATGTTCTTTATCACTCAGCACAAATAGGCCTGGCCGACTGGATAAGGAGCTGAGTGGAGCGTGTGGCGGGAGTGTCGTCAAGTGGCTACGTTAGCAGGCTGGAAAATTGTGTAAGCTCTGGCATTGCTTGTGGGCTGGATCCACTCGGATGACGCGGCAACAGGCGAGCCTTGCGGCTGCGATTTAGGAGGCTGTTCACTTCGGTGCTCAAATTTTATGTGCCTCCACTGATAGATGGTTTCAATCAGTTGATAGTTTCTATAAGGATGACAACGGAAATACTTTCTGAACTGGCAGCTACGTAGCTGTAAACTAGCTAAGCTCTATACTTCTAGTTAAGAGGAGGTTTCTTGAAAACTACAATTAAAATCAAAATTATTTCAATGCTCTTTTGAGTATTTGCTTTATTACGTGTAAATTACACGACTTTGTACAACTCACTTTAAGTATCTTAAATTCAGTAAATCTTACCTGAATTCATGAAAATCGCAAAGAAAGGCGACGTTTAATTTAACAACTGAGAATAAAAAAGTTTGGGAGAAAGTGAGAAATAAAAAGTTAATGTCAGCGGCGAGTTAAAGAATTTATGATTCAAAATTCAATAAGTATAGGTCTCAACTTTCCCCAGTCGTAACTTTGCCAAAACTCAACCGATTTTCATAAGAATGGTATTTTTGTTCATGGTTCGGTACCTAGATCAATTCTACATTTCAGTTTAAAATTAAATTTTTTGGTCCAAATTCATGTAAAAAATTTTCGAATATATACCCTAGTGTTCCCATATAGGGATATGTCTCAAGTTTCCCCAGTCGTAACTTTGCCAAAACTCAATCGATTTTCATAAGGATGGTCTGCAAATAAAAATGATTATGAAAAAAGTTTAAGAGTTAAAACTATTATATATCTGTATATTTTTATATTATGTTCTATTTCCTTAAAAAATACAAAAACTTTACGAATGAGCACAAAAACTAAACGTATTTTAATTGTTATAAATATTATCGTTAGTGCTACCAATAGTTATTTATTTAATTAGTCTAACTATTCGCATTTAAATACCACGTAGAGCTTAAATTTTTTATAGCAAAACACAAACTCCCCCTTCCATACAAACTTCATTTATAAACTGAACTTTTTTGCAAACCCTTACTGAAAACCACAAATATCGACGCAACTTTTTCGCTTTGGAAATTCATCAATTTTATTGTTTACCACAGAGGTTACTCCAATAAGAGAAGAGCAAAAATAAAACAAAAAAAACCTGTTCCCATTTCCATTTGGAACCGCAACTAATTTCAACTTTATTATTTGATTTGGAGCGATGACCACTGGCCAAAAGTCAGAGGCGATAAATCACTCATACGCCAAGTATACGCAAGCTGGAAATAAAATTCCAAATGCAGAAGGAGCACAATCATTTGTGTGTTTATGTGTGTGTGTGTGTGTGTGTGTGTGTGTGTGTGTGTGTGTGGAGGAGTGTTGGAGAACGCCTCCAGCTGTCGCAGTACGTTTCATGGTTCGTCGCTCTTCCTTGGCTGAAGGACTTGCCTCTACTTTTTGCTACCTTTATTTTTTTCCTTTTTGACCAATTTTGCGCTTATTTACGCAGTTGACATGAGCAACACGTGCGCTGACAAATCTGGCCAAGCAGCATTAACCCCTTGTTGGCCCCTTGAGCGAAAGACAACTTAACACCTGAGCGGGAGCCCAACCTGAAATACAGCTCGTAATTTATTGACATATTTGGCCACTTTGATTTGCCTGTCTTTGAATTTCATCGCCAATATTCGCATGTATCCATTTCACGCCCAAGTGAACAGGCATCTGTTCTCTGGGTTCAATCACCCGCAGTAATAACATGTGATGTGGAACTTTCCACGTTTTTCCCTGTTTTCTCCTCCAGTTTTATTTTTTCCTGTTTTCCCTTTGGGCCAAAAGAATAACCTGGTACTTTTCGCGCCCTGTTAGCCAAACTGGCTGTCGCTGTTTTTGTTTGGCCTTAACACACTTGAATGGACTTAAACGCTCTGCAAACCCTGTTGCTTGTCGCCTGCATTACACTCACTTATGGCCAATTATAGTTAATGTCTCAATTAGCGGCAGTTATTAAAATTATTGACTGGCCATGTTCAGCTCGCAGCATTGGCTTTTCTTTTTTTTTCTATCTCCAAGCCATCTTTAAAGTTTTTCAACTATTTTTCGCTCGTCTGCGGCTAATGGCCCCAGTTGCGCCGAGCGGGGAGCATCTGATTAGATGGTCAGTAGCTATTTTATTGGGTTGAATGACTGCACAAGATAAGATTTGCTTTCGATACGACAGGAAACTGCGTCGCGAACTGGCGACTGTTTTAATAACTAAAGTTGTTGTTGGGGCAAGGTTTTTCTACGATTTTCATTGCGAAAACTTTAATCGCATTATCTCACATTTATCTCAACTTAACTTATTTTTCTATCTATTCTATTAAGAAGGACAGTAAAGTTTTTATCAGACATTTGGCACAGCCTGGGATTGCGATAGAAGTAAGTTAATAAGTAGAATATTACTTTCTTTTAATCTCTCTTTCTGTCACTCTAAGCTAAATTCTTCTCTCTAAAAAAGACTGACATTCCACTTTTCTTAATAAAATATGTCAACAATTTTTCATTTCTTTTACTTTCTTTCTCGCTTCTTTTCTTTAAAATTTAAAATCGATATTTATTGATTAAATTTAAATTTCGTAAATTTTGTATATTTTATTCTTTAATTTTTTTTAAATATTATTTTATATTATTCAAAATTAAGAGACGAATAATAATTTAAATTGAATTTCTTAGTAGCGGTTGTGATACAACAGATTGTGTAAACCGCGGTTCCATTCAGACTTTCTCCCTGGTTTCTTTCTCACCCTCTCCCCGTTTTAAAGTCCATTTCAAGCTTGGCAACTGTGGCAGCTCATTAAGCGGAAAAAGACTTCAATGCCGCACATAAATTAGTCGACGGTAACAATTTCATTTTGCTATTGAAATTGACGGCCAGACCCCAATGGAGCTTCACGGTAGGGACAGGGACAGCACGGACCAGAAGGCAAACCATTCTGGCAGTGGCACCAACTGGGCCATAAATCAAAAGCAGTGCACGGTGTTTAATACACTTGACGCCAGATTTCCGCGACAATTTGCGCATGAATTAAACATAAAAGCAAGACGGCAGAGTAACTCACGCCGCCCCCCAAAACCAGCTCCAGCCAAATATCTAAAGCAGAGTGGGCCACACTGGCTGCTGGCTTCCGCTTCCCCGTTTCTCCTCCCGCCTCTGTTGTTGCCTGGTGAGTGGGCAAATAAAATCAAAGTAGGTAACACGCGCAAATAAAACACTTGACACATTAAAACGGCAACAAGAACCCACATGAGAAACACCAGAGTGTGAGAATCCGAGTCGGGTAGGGGCCGAGTAGGGGGTGGAGCCGAATGGCGACGCCGCCATGAGCAATGTGGCTACAAATTTCCATTTTGTCGTTTGGGGGCCTGCCTGATGCAAATAAGTGACACTCAGCGAGCAGAGCAGCCGTGAGGTGTAAAGGAGCGGGCACCGCCAGGATATGAGCGCGCATATATATTTACAGTGTGTGCAAATTCAAGTGTGTGCGTGTGTGAGTGTGAGTGTCGCTTTACACGCGCATACATACAGATTTAACGAGTCGCATTTATGATACCACAGACAAGTATAATAATTTCAATTAACGACACCCGGGGGTGTGTTTGCAGAGAAAGGTGGAAATGGCTGGATGGTGGAATGGGACAAGTGGAGGCAGGAGCTGTTGCAGGAGCAGTAGAGATGACCGTGTGCATCCGGCCGCATGAATAGCAAAGTAGCATGTTATTTTCTGCGAAAATTGTGTGAAAAATTACGTAATATATATATACAAAAATTAGTAATAATGAGAGCCACAGTTCTAGATGTGCCTTAAATAGAGGGTTTTGTTATTTTATTCAATCGAATTTATGTATGCTATGTACGGATATGGATATGGATTTTCAAATGAAGTTATTTTCATGCTAAATACAAAACTCAATTTTAATTAACGCGTGCAACACTTAAAAAAATATATATGTACATATTTACAAATAAGAAACACTTTAAATTAATTATTATTTTCTAATTTCCTTATGAAAATGATATGCTATTTCATAAAAACGCCCGTAAGCAGTCACTCTTAACAAAAAGATGAATTTTAGCAAATTTAAAATACACGTCAATTTAATTGCACATTAAAATGTATAGCATACTTTTTGGAGTTACTTAAAAAATAATTTTTGTTATAATTGCTTAAATAAATTAGAATGTTAGATATTCACATGCAGTAAAAGTCGTAATAAAATAATACGTTTCTCATGTGTGATATACATTTTAAATATCAGTATAATAGGACTCAAATTATTAAACTTACTTTCAATACAAACTAAATTTTTGTTTTTAAACTAAAAATATCTGTTACTCTCTACGTTTAAGCTTGAACAGTGATCACTGTGATCACTCTGGCACTCATCACTATTATATATATATATATGTATGTGCAGTCCCATACTAGGCAGGTGTAGACATAAAAAGGAGCTGCAGCACCAAAATAAAAAACAAAAAGAAAAAAAAAACGGAGAATACGCAATGTTGTTGGCATAATGAGAATGTGAATGTGAATAAAGAAGAGCCGGCGAAAGAGTCACATTAAGGAAGTGTTAGTAGGTCGCAGCTGTGCGATTCCGTGTGTGTGTGTGTGTGTGTGTGTGTATGTGTGCGTTTGTGTATGTGTGTGTGTGCGCGCCGCGCATTATTATGCCTCTAATTAACTAAACGCATATATTTTCTTAGCCACATCTTTGGCCAAGTTTTACAGCCTCGCCAACTCATCAGCATAAAAGTTTTTAATGAGCCATTTTGCAGCCTTTGTCGCTGACTTCTCCTTAGATGTTCACATATGTAAACATGATGTACATATACATATATACATCATATCCGCATCCTACAATCACTTTTTATACTTACGTTAGCTTCTCGGTGGCACATTTTGTATGGGGAGCGAATTTGTTATGACAAGCTCAGTTGACACGTTTTAATTAAATTTAATTAGTGCGTTCGCTGCGACAGCAAATTGGCCAACATGTTAGGTGGATTAGGTGGGCAGAAACTGACAGCTGAATGGCAAAGCCGAGAGAGCCATCCGACATTTGTCGACATAAAGATGAGGTGTTGTCTAATTGGAACATGTGTTAATTTCATTTTGGCCTTCAAGCGACACAAATTCTAAAATGTATGCAATCAAATTTTCAATGCAAAAATGGAAATGTATGGAATGCGGAAAGTAGCGCAAGGTCAAGTCGTATTAACGGTAATATAACTCTTAAGAATTCTATGTGAATTGAAGTTGTGTTGACTCAAAGGGAATATGATATGAATGAAATGTTTTGATTTAGGTTGTGTCAAATAAAATAAGATATAAAAGTAAGTTAACAATAGGAGGAAATTTCAAAGTTGTTAACCACCCAACTATATGATATTATATTCCAAATTACTTACAATTGATTTGTCAAACTTAATAAAGAGGCTTTGCAATCTTACAAATCCCAATCAATACTTTTCAGTATTATCTTCTATTACTATTGTCAAATTGGAACTACTCGCAATAATTGTCTTCATAAAGTTTTTTCATAACTCGCCAAGTGAAGAGTGCAATCAATGCAAAAATTAAATATGCAAATTGATGGAGCAGACGCAATCAGGACAGCTCATTGATTAGCCACATGCCACAGTGGCAGCCACTTGATACAAAAAAAAACATATGAACAAGTGCCAGGGAACACTACAATTAAATGTTTCCTGCCCGGACTTAAGCCCAACAGCGTTGCATAACGCAACAAACGACTGAAGCGGCGCCCGAGCAGGGACAGCGCCCGAGCAGGGACAGCGCCAGCTTCTGGAACTGAGACTGAGCCTGAGACTGGAACTGAGACAGAGATAGAGGCTGTGACTGGGTGCTCGAACGCAGTGGCAACGGCAACTTGTCAGCTCGAATGACGTTTTAATAAGTCACATAATTCATGTGCCGGCGATGCCGATGTGGATATCAACATTGGATGTTGCCTTTGCTCCTCCGTTCGCTGCATGTGTGTATGACAATGTTGCCGCGTGCCCCAAACGGCAGATTACATGCTATAGAGGAGGTGATTGCAGCGGCATCGCATCCATTCGATGCTGCAGGGCAACGTTTTTGGGTTCGTTTTGACACATGCGTCCCCCCTGGCTGTCTCCTGTCCGCAACCCAAACCCTCTGCCCCGGCTGCATGTCTTGTCAGCTGCTCATTTGTCAATGTAATTGATTTTATGCCTGAGCTTTTGACTAAGGTTGTCGCTGCCGTTGTCGTTGTCGTGGCGGTGGATAGTTGCGATTGGTTGGAATATCTGGCATAGTTGGCTACCTGGCTGGTCGCCTGGCCTCTTGCCTGATATATTATTCGATTACAGTTAGACGTAAATCAAGTGGAAGAGCATGATGTAGCCATCAGGCACAGCTAAGAGTATCGTATCCCACAAAGTTATTGCCTTTAGTTCATATACATACACATTCTATATGTGTGAGTGTGTGTGTGTTGGTCAGTCCGCTGGGGAATGCGAATTATTGCTAAAGAAGGTCAAAAGAGTGGCAAACGAACCAAAGAAGAAGGTGAACAGCAAGGTTAAGCGATAATTGCGTGAGAGATGCGGAAAAGATAAGATGATATATATAAACGGTGTGTGTGTGTGCGTGTGTTCGTAATAAAATATATACGAAGAAGAAGAAATATGGAATAAATTAGAAATGAGAATAAATCAGCAAATAAAAATTACAGATGTAAAAGATAAAATTGGCATGATAAATTAGTTAGTTGCAACAATACCCAAAGGATCACAATAATATGATGGGATCTAACGAAATTTAGAAAGATCTAAAGATAAAGAAAATGATATATTTTAAAATTAAAAAATAAGATTAATTTTAGTAAATACCTTTTTTTGAAGATCCTCCAATCTTTCTTAATTTACAATTACAAGTTCATTTATTTCATTCTAATTGAATTTTAACACGTTGCCTTCAGATCGACATACCGAGAACCTCCCAATTTACTGCGCTCGCACCACAACTTAATTTTCAATCAAGTCAAGTGGAAAACCAAAGTTCTGTTAAGCTAAAACCGGTAGCCTGTGGCCAACTGTTGTGACCAACAACAATGCCACTGAGTCCGTCCAGCTTCTGTGCATCGAGTGGAGTCTGTTTTTATGGCCAGGCACGTTTGTATCTTACAGAAATTTTTTTCTTTTTTTTTTTTTTTTTTGCTTTGTTCGCCTATTGCTGTCTTTGGCGCTCATAAATTTTTATAGCTTGTAATTTGGGACGTCGCTGCACATGCGCGCCAGGCGGTCGACTTGTCTTCGTCTGCGACTTCGACTTCGACTTCAACTTGGAAATTGGCCATCCTGCTCCGGCTAGCTGGAGGAAGTCGCCTCTTCAGTTTGCCTTCGGGTTTGGCAATGGCCAATGCCAGATTTATACCTTCGGTGTAATTAATAGCGATGTTTTGGCCATTCTGATTGGCTTAGATGGCTTTATAGTGGCTGCACGTACACGGCCAGTTGCCTCTTTGTCAGTCTTTGTCTCTGTCTCAGTCTCAGTCTCAGCCTGAAGTGCAATTAGCCACAGCTGAGCCATTGTTTATTGGCTATGCAGCGCCTTTTGCTTTGGGTGATAATCATAATGTCTGCTAATTAAATTGCAAAAGAGGATATTAAACGATACTTAAACTGGCCACGTACAACGGGACATTTCAAAGATGGCCATCACACAAGCAAATGTGAAGGAATTCAAATATATGTAATAAGAGTGTTTACAAGGTTGTTTCGGCAGACTACCAATTATTTGTTGGTTTATCAACTAGTTTCGCTATCAGTAATAATAACAAATTAATTTTTGCTTAGCTAATATTTTGTGCATAAAATGCGCGCTTTAACCACTTGAGAATTATTACGAATGTGCATATTGATGTTCCTTTATGGTTGACTGCCTACTTTATTTCATGCGTTATTCGGGAACATTACAATAGTTTTTTCTGTTTCCTTTAAGCTTTAAAAACCTCGAGGATGTTCCTCGGTTGGTCACAATAATAAATTGTATGAAGCAGATAAAGAAGTTTGCAAAGACCTGCGTGTGGCAGACCCAAGGAGAATACTACTATAATTAAAAAATGTAAAACTTACAAAACAAGAGGTCCCCCTTGTGAAGACCACCTGGGTGAGCTCCGAAGGGAAATTTATTTTATATGATTATTATGACAATTATCACGATTATAGTTATATATGGTTGTGTTTAATGTTACTATAATTATTCAATTATTAGTCGATTAGTATTCAAAATTAATCCCTAGAAATATTATTCAGAAATTATTTAACTATTTAATTTTATTATAATTGTTGGATACCAAGAAGAGCTTTTTATGCTGGTGAATCCATTCCTTAATTTCTTAGAATAATCAGCCTACTCCTACTCTGCTCATTTTCTAAGCTGAACCCATTTTTAAGCCTTGATAGGAATCTATTTTTCTTATGTATCTTTCTGTGCTAAGCTTCCATGGAAGTGCCTGCCATTTGATAAAGTTACGTTCCTAACCTAATTAGAGCATTATAATGCAAAACGAAGCCTAAATATTCATCTTTATAGTCTGAACAAACCTCACTCCCTCGCTCCAGCTGCCCGACGGAAAGAGCAAACTCAATTACTTAGAGAGTACACATCTATTCCGGAAAACCCCTCAAGTGCCCTAAAGCCATTCCAGCTAGATTTGCAGCTACTCAAAATGCAAACAGCAGCAGCTGGCAGAGATGTTGCCTCAGTTGGATGCTGCCTGTTGGCTGCTGCTTTGCCTTTTGATGATTACAAATTAATCACACTTTAAACATGGCAATTACGCTACTCGCTCCGCGACAGGCCCAAGCACTGGGCTTAAACTGTCGAGCTGTAGAACTGTGATACATTGTATGCAATTTTCCAGATACATGAAAAGAAGCTACCTCAGCAACAGCAACAGCTCTTGGCTTTTATATGGAAAAATTGCTTCCTTTCGCTGTTTAACTTTCGTTTTAATAAATAATCAAGCGCAGACTGAATATCGTTCTACACTTGGACTTGGACTTGGTCTTGGATGTGGTCTGCGCTCTTGATATTGGAGCTCAACGTCTTTGTCTTCTGGCTGCGGTTCGTCAAGTCCCTCATGTAATTTCCAGGCAATTTCTCATACCCATAATTGCATAATTTCAAAGTTGTTGGCAACTTAATTGCGCGCAACGCGACCAAACGCTGCCAGCTGCCAACAACAACAACAACAACAACTACTACTACTTCCACGCTTACTTGCGTATGGGAGCCCGGTTGCCCAATCCAGCCCAGTCCAGCTTCGTGGCTGTGGCCTGTCTTCGGTGTAAATAAAACCTTTTTAAACGGTTGTCATGTGGCAGCCACCAAGTGCCCACCGACTACCGGGCAACAACTGAAACTGGTATTGGCGGACTTTGCAACTTGGCTAACTGCCTGATGCCATGATGATGAGTCGCCTCTCAAGATTCTGACTTCAAAGCGCGCACATCATCAAACATATGTTGTAGCTGTTTCAATTCAGTCCATTTTCCATCTCCCTCCCTCTCTCCCTCTCGCTCTCTCTTTCTCTGTCTGGCCACGCCAACGCCTGACAGCTGACTACGAAATCTCCATTGGACCCAGGCTTGTGCCCTCGCCCCGCGGCCATTTACGATAAAAGTTAATATGCTTTATATTAAATTTACTGTCTGGCTTCGCTTTTGTTGCTATTGTTGTCGTTGTTGCTACTGTTGTTGTTGTTGTCATTGCCTGGCAGCAATGTCCATACAATCTGCATCTGCCACAATTTCCGCGCTCTGGCTCAAAATGATCGCCCGTTTACCACATTTGTCCCACCGTTGAATTGTTTGGGGATGCGTTTGCTGCGTTTCTCATCAAATTACTCAATTATTTCAAGTTAAATTAAAAACACAGCGCAGACAAGAAAGCAAAATTGTTGCCACAGTTGCCGCCAGATTGTAAAGTGTAATGCGAGCGACAGGAAACATTTGCCAGGACTGCAAGAGACGCAGACTTGACAGACAAACAGACGGACAGACGGACACGCGGACTGCGGAAGGTGGTTAGCCGACCTGGCAAATAGTCGTTAATTTGGCATTTGCATTTAAATGTTGGACAATAGCAATTTAGTCTTAATTGAGATTAAGCTAGTGTGAAACAAGGGTGGACAAAAAAAAGAAAACACAAAACGCAAAAAAAAACAAGAAACTGAACTAAAAATGCTGTGTGCTGTTGGAATAAATTCCGAATAAAATTTAATAAAACCCGTTTAGCCATAAAATGGTTAGTTAGTAGAGCTAAAAGTCTGGAAAAACCCTTTGCTGTTCGGGCAAATTGCGCTTTGCACTAAAAAATTAAGTTGAAAACTTTGCAAGCAGAAATTCGGCAAAAAACTTGTTCATGTTTTTTGTCGAATTTCTACTTACCTGGGTTTTGGCAAATTTCTACTTACGACATATAAAAGCTTAAAATTTAATGAAAATTCTTTATTTAAAAATAAGGTATTTAAGGAAAAAAAAGAAAAATCACGTTAATCGGAACATTTTCTTACTTGAGAACTAAATTCTAATTTTAAAAACAGTTTATATTACAAACTTCTTTATTAAGTAGTATAAGAAAGGTTAATTTATTTATCTTTAAAAATTCATGGAATATAAAATTTAAAAATGATGCGTACATTATTTTAGAATATTTCAAGATTAAATCTTGATTTACCAACATTACTTCTTTTCCTATATGCAAGGATTTAACATGACTGAAAATCTCTTAAAACGGATTTTCCACTAAATTTTTGGTGTCTAGTTTAGTTTAGAAAATTTATAA
Organism: Drosophila micromelanica; assembly: GCA_004143825.1. Classification (NCBI taxonomy): domain Eukaryota; kingdom Metazoa; phylum Arthropoda; class Insecta; order Diptera; family Drosophilidae; genus Drosophila; species Drosophila micromelanica. Next base: position 27,884 of record SCDY01000422.1, read on the forward strand.
GAAGTTATAAAATGTTTGATATGCAAAATCGGCTTACGTGGCCTTAAGCTAATCAGTTTCGGTTTTGACCAAGTTCAGCCTGCTGACAATCTGAACACGAAATTTGCCATGGAATTTGTAAGTTTCAGAGCCGAATACCTTTCCCAGGAGGTATTGCCGAGCTGATTAATGAGCACGTTGCTTGCAAATGAGCCAAGCAAATCAAAACAAGCGCAATGCGGCAGCCGCCGTTACCCTGAGGGGGGCGGGGTCCTCGGTCGTTTGGGCCAAAAGCAGAACCCGTTCGGCCTGGCAGTCCGAGCCAAATGCATTTGGCACGCAATTATGGCCCAAAGTGTTAATTGCATTTCCGCCGCTGCCAGAGCCAGCTATCAAACTGTGGCACGGCCCACAGCTCACGCATTTGGCATTAAGCGCGAGCAGTTGCAGTCCAGTTGGGTCCAGCAGCAGCAGCAGCAGCTGAAGTAAAAGCAGCCAACCAAGGCTAACACATTCGGAGATAAGCAACGTGCAGAGTTAACGGCGCTTTTTGGTGCTGCTGCAAATACTGTGCTGCCTGCCTCCCCGGGAGACGTTGTTAAAGATGGCGCATGCGTGGCAGACACGCAGCGGGCAGCAGATGCAACAACAAGCAGCAGCAGCAGCAGCAGCAGCAGATGAGGCGAAACTAAGTCAAATATTTGTAGAACAGAGCAACAGACAGGCAACTCCCCAGGCTAACTGCAAATTCGAAATTTATGGGCCCCAAAAGACGCGTGGACGTCGCAAAATTATAAAACGTGCCAGCCAAATATAAGAATTGGTAATACCCTAACTTAAGAAGAGGCTTAAAGTCGTAACTTGAATAGGAATGCAGACTTTTTTTTTGTTTCTACTTTGCTCATAGTTAATGTTTTAAATTAAATAATAAAAAATAGCTTAAATTTAAAATGTAAAATTCCTAAATATAAATGGCTTTAAAAAAGGTTTTAGTCAATGTTACCAACTCTTTCTCGTAGCTGGGATACCCTTTCGCCAGCTATGCAAATTTAATACTCTGAGAAGAGAAAACTTTGCAGCAAAATATAAAAATTTGGAATACCCTTACTTAAGTTACTTAAAGTCCTAATTCGAATTTGTTGTTCCTACTTTGTGAATAGCATTATGGTAAAATTAAATAAATATAAAATATATAAAATATAAAGTTCTTGAGTAAAAATGGGTTTAAATAAGGTTTTGTCAATGTTACCAACACTTTCTCGTAGCTGTAATTCCCACTCGCCAGTTATCCAAATTTGATACTCTGAGAAAAGAAACCGTGGCAGCCAAATGTAAGAATTGGGAATACCCTTACTTAAGTTACTTAAAGTCCTAATTGTTGTTCCTACTTTGTTAATAACATTACTGTTCATAGTTAGTTTTGTGAATTAAATAAATATAAAATATAAAGGCTTTTAAGGCTTTTCTCAATGTCACCAACACTTTCTCGTAGCTGGAATACCCGCTCGCTAGTTATGCAAATTTGATACCCTGAAGACGCAAACGAAAAGAAATGACTTCTTTTTGGCCAGCCGCATATTCATAAAGTGCTTTTTAATGGGAGCAAGAGGTTCCAGGCCCAGTCTCAGCCCCATACTCGATGGCCACATGCAAATCCTCGTTGCAGTGTCTATCGCAATGGAAATGAATGCTGACAGGCGGCCAACCAGGAGGCGTCTGTCATTTATCGAAGTCTTTGCATGTCTTTGCATGCGGCTACATTTGATAAGTGTGCAAGAATGAAAGCAAAATAATATAAAAAAAAGAAAGAAATGCTGCCACATTCGAGTGGAGCAGCTGGCTGGCTGGGTCCATTGCTCATGCCTCTTCACAACTTCCATTTGGCATTGGCATTGGCATTTACTTGGCTGCCTTGGCTTGGCTTTGACGCTGTGCGTTCTGGGCTTTGGCCAAATCCGCTAATAAGCCATTTTGACAAATTGGATGATTGCCGTTTGCCTGTGTTGCCGGGTAATGTGTGGAAAGTGTGACATATAACGATTGCCGGCTGCCAATTGATCTGATGAGTAATGAGCAGCATTTGAGTTCTCGATTGCAGCCTAAGACCCTAAACGTGATTTGTTTCAGCCTAACCTGTAAATATTACATCAAAAGTATCTTTAAGATACAATGCGTAATCCCGCGAAAGCCTTGTTGAGTTTTGTTTTTTCAAGGAGGGGTAAAACTTAACACAACTCTTAAATAAAAAATTGAATATTTAAAGAAAATATTGATATTGATCTATATAAATTATAAAACAAATTTATATTTTATTTTATTCATAAAATTAATTTGGTTTATTAAAGAGACGTATATATTTATTTAATTATAAAATGAGTTATAAATTCGTAAAACAGATTTTCAAGCTTCTCTCTTTCTCGATCTTGATCTCTTCCTCTAAAATGATGCTTACATCATGTCACGATCGTAGCACTTAATGGTATTATTGCACTCATCGTCGTGAACTTGACGGAATACTAAAAATTGAGATTAAATATTAGATTAAATTAAGTAATGTTATTTAAAGATTTTCTTGGCCACCTACCATTCTTGGTATTGAAGCAATTCCATTCGGTCAGTTCACACTGTCCGGGGAACTCGACGACGCATTTCCCATTGGTGGCACAAACGGGCAGCGACTTTTGTGGACACTGAAAGTTGCACTTGCCCAGCTTCTGCAGCTCGCGCTGCCGCTCCAGCAGCTGGGGCACTTCCTCGTCGTCGGTCAGCAAACGAGCTGTTTGGTGGCCTGGCTTTGGGGTGGTGGTTGTGGTTGTGGTGCTGCTGCTTTGTTGTTTCTCCTTTTGCTGCTGCTCTTTGATCGCCTGATTGATGGCTTGGGGTATGTGCGTCTGCGCCTGCTGCATCACATAGCTGACGTGCTGCTGTATCTTGTTGACCTTGTCGCCGATGTCCAGCGGCGCTTCGCCGGGCAGTGAGACCACAATTTGCGGCACCGGCTTCATCACCACCACTTTGTTGTGGTCCGCAGCGGGAGCTGCATGCTGCCAAGTGGCCGTGGACTGATGATTTATCACCTGCGGCACCTTCGGCTGCTCAACATGTGGCGGCAGCAAGTCCAAATGGGGCACCGCTACTCCATGCCCCTGTCCATGACCATTTCCCGTATTCTGTGGCACGTGGCCGGTGAGCGTTGTGGCCACGCCGTGTGGCCTCTGCTCCAGCACCTGATTGACGTGATTGGTTATCAGCGTTTGGACGTGCACGGGCAGCTCGATGGGATGCGGCAGCTGTTGCTCCGGCTTGTCCAGCTCCACGGCGTGCGTCAGCGTGAGCAGGGCTGCAGCAAGAGATTTAGATTATATATATTAAATATATATATCTTGATTCCGAGCTTCCCCAACAAGTACTCACCAAATATCAGCAAGGCTCTCATGTTTTTTCTGAAATCCACAAAAATCAGCAAATATCCCAAGTGTCCAAATGCGTTCCACTTACGTTCCACACACAGCTTACTTTTACCTGACGACGCACGGCAGCGTTCTGTGACGCTTTCGTTCGCAGCTCCCGGTTTTTATACACGATTCCCAAAAACAACTGATCAAATTTCAGTTGTGTTTGCGACAAACCAAAGATTTGTCATAAGCATTTAAATTATTTTTTTTTTTGACTGCACTTTTTATGATAATTCAATTATGATGCAAAATTCTGTACTTTCAGCAGGAACAGGTTTCGTTCGGACTGGGCAAAAACAAAAAATCTGCTTTGCATTAATCGCTTCCTTATAGAATATTATGAGTGATAATTTAACTTTCTTATTTTTGATCCCTTATTCGGTTGTATTTAAAATTTTCAATTATAAGCTTTAGGATTTTCTATAAATACAATTACATTTAAGAACCATCTTAGATAAAAAGAAAAATTAAACTAAAATTTAAAATAAATAAGCATACATTTAGGTGCTTAAGTTTAATTTCTTGATTCATATTATTTTTAGACACAGCCTAAAGGTATTCTTTATAGCACAACAAAAATCTTGCTTTAAAAACGTAGCCATACAATTTTAATGTACTTTAACAAGTATTAATTTTAATTTTAATAACCATTCAAATTAAATTAAAATAACACAAATAAACTTTGCTGTCGATATTATTTTTCGTATACAAAAGCAACAAAACATGTATGCAAATTTCCCACGGGACTTTGCACGCTTTAACACTGAAAACAAAAGGCTTTTTTTTATTTTTGGCAGGCAATATTTACATACACTCTGACCGGCCCAAAAGCGGATAATAATGATAATGAAGTTTTGCATATTTTTGCCAGGTGTTAATATTAAGGATTATGAGATGCAGCAGCAGCAGCAAAAAACTGAATATTTGTCAATGCCAAAGCGACAAAATTTTGGTTATAAAAGCATTTTCGTCCACAGCCAGAATCAACAGTTGAACAGTTGCTGCACACGCAGTAAGGTTAACAAAAACAACAATAACTTCAACAGCCAAGTCCAAATACACTTCTTCAAGATGAAATTTTCGTTGCTCTGCCTAAGTAAGTTTGACAAACACTGTATAATTTAATCAAACTGTAAGTGCAACTATCTTTCTCTAGTTTGCTGTGTGGCTGCCGCTGCGAGCGCCACTGTGCTGCCTGTGAAGCGCAGCCACCTGCCGGCGGTCAACCAGCATGGCGAAACGGTTTGGCTGGATGAGACGATCAATCTGGTGCCCGCCAAATGCGACTTTGCCTGCACAGATCGCGATATTGAAGTGTGCGCCCACAATGGACAGTGCTTGCAATTGTTCACTAGTCACTGCACCATGGCCGCCTACAACTGTCGCAATCCCCAGAAGCGCTTTAATATTGTCGAGAACTATCGCTGTACGCAGGGTTATCAGCCACTGTGCAGCCACACGGAACGCAAGGAATTGGGCCTGACGCTCTGAAAGAAAAGTGTGGATTTCTTGGAAGTTGGCTGAAGATTTATGCATTACAAGCACAAAAAATAATAAACATAATATTTTACAATAAAATACAATAACGAAATTTGAATTAAATTACTTTTAAATCATTAAAACAAAAAATTTTCTTACTAAAGTGAATCAAGACTCGTTCATTAGCCTATGCAAGTGTTTATTGAGAGAAAGAAAGCAAATGCAATAGCAAATACAGAAAAGCTCAAAGCGTAACTTTCAAACACTTGTGCATTCGAAAAGAAACGGAAGAAGTGAAATGGCAGCAAAAGCTGTGAGTGACAAAAACCGCACTCCATGTTCCGCTCACAAACACTCTCACAGGCAACGAATATCGCAACCATACGAAAATGAGAAGAGGCAATAGCTAAAGCAGCTAGACAAAAATGCAACGCAAATGTTACGCTCTAATGCACTCTCACAGGCTGCCTATTCTTACGTTTCCTTTCCTCCGTTTTCCGTTTCAACGTAAACACTTTAAAACACTCTCTTCTCTTATAGAAAAAGCAAGCAATAACAATTACAAGCTGTAAAAGCCGCGCTTAATATTCACCTCGGTTATAAGATAAAGCGAAACTCACCACTACTTTGTTTGTTTTTGTAGGTGTAAAATGGTGTTCTCATGAATTTGTAAATCGAATTTTTTTCGTTCTTATATTTTATTGATATAAAATTTTTACATATATATATTAGAGTAAATTGAATGAAGGCTTGACACTTTCGCCACAATTACATTTTGAGATCGTGCTCTGTGCAGCGACGACCGCACAAGTTCATGCGACAAATTTCCTCATCCACAGCGCGGAAGCCTAAATCGCGATGTTTGCAGTTGAAGGTGTCCATGATGCATTGATTGGGAAACTCGTGGATGCAGATGCCGTTGTGGGCGCAGATGGGCTCCAGCTCAAACTTGGTACACAGCTTGTCACAGCTCTCAGCAGCAGTCGGTGGCATTGTGGTGGACGATCCTGAGGTGCTAGCCAATAGCAACTGATGACAGTTCTTGGCCGAGACGCGTTTAGTCTCCACAGTTGGGTTACTCGTAGTGCTGGGTGGTGCGACGATTACAGGTTGAACTTCCGAGGAGGCGGTTTGCAGGCCTGGGTTGGGCATGCCGGGAGTGGGTATGCCAGGATTGGGCATGCCAGGATTAGGGATGCCAGGATTTGGCATGCCAGGATTCTCGACTCCAGGGTTGGGTATGCCTCGATTGGGAATACCAGGATTTGGCATGCCAGGATTCGGAATACCAGGATTTGGCATGCCAGGATTTGGAATACCAGGATTTGGCTTGCCATGATTGGGCACTCCAGGATTCTCCGTATCCACAATAGATCTCATATGTCGCATCTTGACCACTCCGGGGTTAAGAATACCAGGATTGGGCAGGCCAGGATTTGGAATACCAGGATTGGGTAGGCCAGGATTAGGGATGCCAGGATTGGGCAAACCGCGATTTGGCATACCAGGATTGGGGATGCCTGGATTGGGCAGGCCAGGATTAGGGATGCCAGGATTGGGCAAACCGCGATTTGGCATACCAGGATTGGGGATGCCGGGATTGGGGATGCCTGGATTGGGCAGACCAGGATTAGGGATGCCAGGATTGGGCAAACCACGATTTGGAATACCAGGATTGGGGATGCCGTGATTGGGGATGCCAGGATTGGGCAGGCCAGGATTAGGGATGCCGGGATTGGGCAAACCACGATTTGGAATACCAGGATTTGGCAAGCCAGGGTTTGGTATGCCAGGATTTGGCCTGCCATGGTTGGGTACTCCAGGATTCTCCAATTCCACAATAGATCTCGCTTTTCGCACCTTTCCAGGATTGGGCACGCCAGAATTTTCTACTCCGGTGTTGGGTTTACCGCGATTTGGAATACCAGAATTTAAAACCCCAGGATTTGGAATACCAGGATTGGGCAGGCCTGCACTTGGAATACCAGGATTTGGCTTGCCATGATTGGGCACTCCAGGATTCTCCGTGTCCACAACAGCTCTGACATTTCGCACCTTGACCACTGGCACAAGCACTTCGTCGGTAACTACCTTTCCTGGTTTCACCTCCACAACACGTGCCACCTCCACCTGATCTTTATCCTGGACTATAACGGGCTTCCCATTGGATAGCAACGGCACTTCGACAGTCACCCGACCGATCTCTGTAGTTGGCTTCACCTGCGCTGTGCTGAATTCGGAACACAGCAGCACTACAAGAGGAGACATCAGTTGAGATGGGAATCACATACTTCACTTCGAGCAGAGTTCTCACCTGTGGCCAATACTAAAAGGAGCTTGCCCATCTTCTGACTTCAACTTCTTGATCTTCTGTGTCCTAAACTGAGCCTTGGCATTGGCTTTTATACGATTTAAGATAACTCCTGATACAAGCAACCGGTTGCAAACTCAATGAACAGCTGTGATCACTTAACGCATTTTTTTCAACCGGTTTTGATAAAGCTTTCCTTAATAAATCCAGCAATTATGATTATTGTTTTTGGGTGGGTTTCGCACACTTCATTAGGTATTCATATATTTTGGAGGAAAGGCAAGTCAATTCTTCTTTTGTTTTTATAAAATTCTTTTTATTAGTTTAGTAATATTTCATACACTTCCTTGGTGTAAATTACATTCAAAATTCTATGTTATTGGGCATAGACATACATATAGTTAAAAGTTAATGGACTTTTTTTTAGTGTTACCTACATGCTTAAAACTCCCCATTTTTATTGCCTTTTGCGACACTCTACTATCATACAAAAGAATTTCTTAACACTTTTAAAAATCATTTAAGGCCTCAAATATTTTGATTAGCAAATCAATAAATTTTAGTTTTGATATAGATAGTTATGGGTATATATATCAAAGAGTTGACCACTTTGAGTTCGGTAAAGTTTTCGTTGAGTTTAAGTTTACACTATTAGGGTGATCTGACAGCATTACGATCCCTAAACCTTTGCACATTACGTCCATATTTTAAGTTTACATATATTTATAAGTAGTACGTAGTTCAGTTGTTTAAGATTAGTTCTACATTCTTTTGCATATATATTTTGCTCAATATTATCATTGTTCTTTTCATTCTATTATAGATCAAGGCTAACTAAAACTCCAACTACATATCCTGGGGATTGTCCATACCATAAACGCAAATTTTTGATAGGTTCTTCATTGATCTGGATATATATGTATGTGTATAGCATTGGGCACTTCATATTAGAAAAGAGAAGAGACAGAAAGAGATTTGGAAGAGTGATAGAAAAGAGGAAATTGTAGAAATTTAAAAGGAAATTGATAGAAAAATACAGATTTTGTAAACGCCCAAGTGCTGCCCATTTCTAAACTATATTTAAGAGAGTTCAAATTATACATATTCTCAAAAATTGTAACAGTACTTAACACTCGGACTCATTCTTTACGCCTACACTCATTATACACTTCATATACAATTTAATTATCATTTCCTGTTTATAAATAAATATTTGTTTGTTTTAAAAGGTGTAGAATCTTAAGAACTATTCACTTCTATAGTTAATATCTTCAGGGCTTAAAACCACTACTAAAAACTATAAACAATCTGCTGTGTGTTAACACTTCGCTCTCTTGTGGTTTTTTTTTTTGACGAAGTATATTTTCTATTCTACAAACATGACATTTTTATACATAACAAATAGTTAAAAAGTTAGACGAAAAAGTAGTGTATATAATTAACAATTTTTAACTAATTTCACATAAATTTTTAGTTCTGTTCACTTGTGTTGTTCGGTTTAAAAACTACAATAAATTTTTATAAAATAAATTATGACTTAAACTGTATACATACATATATGGGATAGCTTAAAATATATCTTAAAGTAGTTCATTAGTTAGTTGTAATTTTATTTTATGTTTTTTTTTAGTTTATGTTAGGTGGTCCAGATACGATAAAGTTTCTGGGTATTGTGTTTATATTGTTTTTATCATATTGTTTTTTTATTTGCGTTCCATTGGCTTGACCTCGAGCAGCTGAGGATAGTTCTCCACGATGTTCAGTAGGATCGTATCAATATAATGCTTTAGACGCACATTTTCATCTTCTTTTTCCTGGAAAGCCTGCTGCAGCTGTAAATTTACAAAACACCGATTAGTTTGATACACTTTTTAATAGAGAGAAACATTTAACACAAATATAAAGGCATATATGATACCTTAATTTTTTAATACTTATATAAAGGATGAGAGATGAAGTTTGATGATCTTGAAAATGTTAAGAACCGAATGAAACCAACAACAAATATAAAATTTTGTATACAAATTATTGTGCCGAAAATTTGTTAAAGAACGTGAACCACAACCATATGACAGTGACTGTCAAACTGCAGCACATGCACAGCGGCTCCAAAACCGTGTTTCTCGTAATTTTTGCCGTGTTTATGATTTTTTTTTTTTTTTTTTGGTTGGTGGATAAGCATTACCTGACTTAGGGAGGCTAATGTGGCTGAATCCACAGAATCCTGTAATACAATAAATATAATATAAATATATATATATGAAGTAAAAAACAAAGAAATGCGAAATGCAGCGGGACTCTCAAACTGTGCGAATAAAAGCGAGGGTGACTGTGCGTGGGCGGCGGTGTTTGACTAATGTTTGTGGGCGTGGACGCAGCAAAAGTGAAGCATAGAGCATAGAACGGGTACACAATAAGCGATTTCATAAGGGGCATACACACCTGAGCTTGCGACATCTCCTCCAGCTCCTGGGCCAGATTGTTCAGGGTGCCGTTCAACAGATGGCGACCCTGTTCCACGCTATTCGTGAGCATGGTGGCCTGATTCTCTAACATGGTTGCCTGCAGCTCCTCGTTCTGTTCCTCGAGTGCTGAAGAAAAAACGAATGCAGAGATTAGGAGATAGTAGTAAGAGGGTAAATCTTTATCAATCACTTACAGCGATTCTTTTGTCGCATCTCTTCAAGCTCCTGATGCAGCTCCTCCAGTCTTATGCTCTCCGGCGATGTGGTGGGCATGGCACGTGCCCCGTTCTCCTCGCGGGCCCGCTGCAGCTCCCGACTCAGCTCGAGCATCAGCTCCTCGGTGGATTTCTTTTCCTGCTCGTGACGTCGCAGCGTCTGCATTTGCTCGTCGTACTCCTGCTGGAGGGCGGCAATCTGATCGCGTGCCAGCTCCAGCTGCTCCTCGGTGCGATGCAAATCGTTGGCCTGTTTATCGCACAAGACACGCAACCGTTGCGCCTCATCGCGCAGGGCGTTCGCCTCAATTTCTGTGGCTTTGATTTTCATTTGGCAGTTCTCGTTCTGAAGCGAGGCTTCGCGTTCCACGCGTGCCAAAATTTCCCGATGACGCTTCTGCTCCTCGGCCAAACGCTCCTCGGCGCGCAGTTCCGACTGCACAAAGCAAAAACTCATTTAGCATCTTTCCAGTGTTTGTGAAACTGTTTTTGGGGCACTCACCTCTCGGTACTGCTCCTCGAGCATGTGGTAGCGCGCCTGGAGCACCGCATATTCAGTCTTTGTGCGCGTCGTGCGATCCTCGGCTATATTTTGCGTATCTGACAGATCGTCCACCTTGCGCTGCAGCAGCTCCAACTGAAAGAAAGAACAAGAGTTCTCAAATTGTAAATAATCGTTTTATTGTTTATTATTTTTAGAGTATTGAATCAATTTGGAGGATTCCATATTTGCGCTACTAACACAATCGCTTTTCATGTGCCGCAAATCGTGGAGCAGCTCATTCACCAATTGCACATCAGCCATGTGATTTTTTAAATACATTTGCATATATCTGATATATACATTATCTGGGTCTCTATATATGCCTATATGCTGTTGCACTCTGCTCATCAAAAATTCAACAAATTTTTGTTGGCTTCACGCGTTCGACGTCGTCTTTGCTCATTTGCTTGCCTCAACCGACTGCAAATGTAGCCGGAGTCTGTTTTATTTGTTTTTATTTTTTTTCTGTTCAACGGCGGCAAAGAAGACGGCATATGATGCACGCTGTAGGCTGGCAACACTTAATAACACTGTGTAACAAATTTTTTAAAAAATAATTGATTGAAAAAATAAAAATAAAAACCAATTTTATTTCCCAAGGCAAAAATCACAAAATATATTTTAAATTATGTTATACTTTCTGAAAGTTTTAATTGAAAATATAAGTTTTATATTTTTGAAAATTCTTTAGTTATTTGTAGCTCAACCCTGTGTAATATTCAGCACGTTTTCTCAGTAAACATAAATTTGCAGCACAGTGTTATTAGGCATGCCTAGCCCATATAAATTTCATAAATATTAAATATACGCCCGAGTGTTTTCCATGTGTAGAATAGGCCCCCAACAAATGTTGGCGTTGCATTCATTAACTATTTTTGGTAGACATGTGAAACCAAACTGTTCAATGCAGCGATTTCAGTTTGCTCAAACTGTTGTTCAGTGTAATTAAATACGTCTATATATACATATGTATACAATGCAAGAAATCACTGCTCCTTTGTGTGCTCAGCCGCTGTTTTTGTGCCGATAAGAAATGTTTAAGGCGGATGCGATTTTTTTTTTGTTGCAAGTAAAATACTGGGTAACTGATAGTCAACAGATGCTGACAATTGCAGTGTTACAAAACTAACAAAACATGATCAACGCAGATTTGACAGTGTTGCAAAGCAAAAAAAGCAAGCTTTTTTGTTTATTTTAAAAATAAACTTATATAACAATATATTATAAATTAAAATAATTTAATAATAGAAAATTAGATAAAACAGTAACAAAATTCTGAGTTTTTTGCCCGTTTTCTCATTCATTAGCTCACATTCTTTTAAAGTCAAGTGAAAAGTTCAATTGAATGAAATGCGCAGCGTTCATCAGACAAATTGTGGGTGGTTTGGGCTGCACAGTCGCTTTCAAACTGTAGACAAAGGCTTCAATTAAGCTTAATTAACTGCAATTTGTGGCGAGTGGGTTGAAGAGCAATGTAAATAATGTCATATAAAATCGGCAACAGCAAAAGCACAAAACAATTTGACGCCAAAGCAAATAGAGAGATCTATATGGTGACTATATAATATGTACTATTTAATATTGAGCAGTATGAGCGACGTGGACAAACAACGCGACGCGCGACGCGGCAGCAACTGAAAAGTCTTGGGAATGGGGCCCGCCGAAAAAATAACATGTAAACTATCTATGTGGCTGAGAGAGGTTGACTAAGAGAAAGAGAGAGGGGAAAAGAGAGAGGGAGAGGCACGTTGAGTCAAAGTCTATAGTGCCATAAGAATTGGGGCCTCTATAACTTACATATATGTGTACAATGAACCATGCCAAAAATTATAGTACATGCATATATAAAATGCCAGAAAACTAGAATCTTATTCAAATTCTACAGAAAAGAATGAAAAAACAAAAACAACCGTTGGACAAAATAAACAAAAAGTACAAGCCATAAAAAATTATACTATACATAAAAAGAAAATAATAAAAATCCAAGTAAACAGATTGAGTAACAAGTGCCGTTGCTTAACAGGAAAGTAATGTGTGCGTAAGGGAGAGGGAGTAACAAAGATCGAAAGAGCGAGAAGAGGTTTAGTGAAAGGGCGAGGAAGGGGAAGTGCCAAGAGCAATTTCTTAATGCTTCACATTTCTTGTCACTTTTGTTGGGGCCCATCAAAAATGTCAAGCGGAGTTAGTTCCAGGGTCATTGCGGTCTGTGTATAAAAATCGGAAACACTCTGTGAAAATATTGTTATACTTATTTTGAGACTGGCTGTAAGGAAAAAATAAAAACAAACTGTGAACTGGAAAGTTTTGACAATGTGGCAGGTGACATAATGGGGGAAATAGGTACTTAATAATGTAAAATGGGTGTGTTGAAGTTAAAGACAACTGGCAAAGACTAGGGAAATGCATTAGTGCATTAGTCGATACAAGATACAAAATTGATAGACAGATTGAGAAATATCTTCTAAGTACCAATATACTCAATCGTCTATCAATCCAAATAATAGTTTTTAATGATGTCGTTTCAAAGTTACATCCTTCACTTAACTAACATTATTCACACTTTAGCAGCTCATAAATATCAATAGCAATTGAAAAACTTTAGACCGCAGCTTTGACCTCAAAAGATTTCAAACAACAACAAACAAAACACTTGCAACACTTTCCGCTGGGCAATAAAATGATCCCATTTGTTACATTTATCAAACGAGAGTCAGCTCCCATTGCCATATATCAGGCAGACGATTGGATATATATAGCTGGTAAACAAATGGACAAGAGAACAAGTGGATGCTGGTTAGACACATCCGTTGGCTGTCTTATCGTGGCTACCAGTGACCTCCAGGGCTGGTGTTGTGGAGAGTTTTGAAAGAATGCCAGACTTTTTGCTCGTGATTAAGAATAACATCATGCTCGCATTCACAGTTGTTTGCCCAATTAGCAGGCTCCAATGGGCGCCAATAATTGTGAGAGCGCGTAGTACTCATGCATAAAACTGGAAAATTGCATCATGCAATTAGTTGCATGTCGAATTCTTAGCTCGCTGTGTGCCCCATGGTGCCGCTGAATGGGAAAATTGCTTGTTCCACACAGCTAACCCATATCGCATCACATCCCATTCCAATTTCCACCACCAACTGTTGCAATCGCATTAGCTCTCGCTACGATACAAACTAATCTGTTTTCGAAACTTAAGACCCCAAAAGGCGCTTCTGTTCTCATTTCACATTTCTCAGTTACTTTCGTTGACACATTTTAACACACTAATCATCCGTTTGGTTAAGTTTCAGTTCATTCATTCATTATTTTTTTTTCGTTCATTCATCAACGTTTGTTATTTTCTAAGGCATTTTCTAATTTGTGTTTATATATTTCTCTTTATTTTTTTCGGCAGCTGATCTCATTTTACGCATTTTTCGTACGCTAGAAAATATAATTTATATGTGTTCTGTTTACTTTCGGCAGATGTTTGCAATTTACACAAAAATAGCTTCTATTTTTTTGTTAAGGTAAATATGTCAAGGAAATACGTAAACAGTATGAAACACAACGATAAATGAATACTAAGAAAAATATATTTGCGTTTTGGAAAATAAATTGTTTTGAAGTCACTTTCAAGTTTACAAGTTTATCCAAAATACCTATCAATTCGAGTTTGAAGCCGTTTTAATTAACTTCTTAATATAATTCCAATTATTTTCTTAATTAATTTTACACTTCCATTTAATCAAATTCCATTGTTTCAGCATTGCACACACAATAATTAATTTTAACTTATGCAACACTACTGTTGTTTTAAAACTTGCTCTTTAAATGCCTTTCCAACACTCACGTCATTTGTTTCCAACATTTTAGTTCAAGTCACAGCAAGAATTTTAATAAATTTCAATCAATTTCACATAAATCAAATATTTCTAAATATTTATTTTCACACATTTATTTTGTTGCAGTTCGCCAGAAACACGCCAGAGGTCGACTAAACCACCTGACTCTTCAGCGGCGCTTATTTATACTAAATTGACATTATTGACATGCTATACTAAAAAGTGGGTGCATAGAGTATACATATATAGAGGGCTAAATCATGGGGCCCTCTACTAACATTGCGAACTCGGTTCGGGTACCACGCAACCCTGAACATTTCAAATATATACATCGAAAATGTGCACACGAATACAATTACCTGAAATGGTGGGGGCGTTTAATGCAATTGCATCGTCAATATCATGTAATATTAAAGAACCTGTTTTGGGTCATTTTAGTTGAAGGTTTGCTTACTTGCTCGTTGAAATTATCGCATATCTCCGCACTGAGGGCGCCGTTCATTTTGCCGTTCGTCCCGTTCGCCGTTCCTCCGTTGCCGTTTTCCTCGAAATCACAAAGCAATTTGTTCTTGAAGTTCTTAAGGTTTTCCAATTTGAAACCGTTTGTATTCGTATTGTTTGTTTTATTGTTGAATTTACTTGTCAACGTTTCCAAATTATATATTTTATTGTTATTATTATTGTTGTTATTGTTGTTATTCGACTCGAGACTGTTGTTGTTAGTTTCGAGCTTATTTTCGATGAACACCAGCGAATTGGGCTCCGAATCGGATGGCACAATATCCTCGAAATCGGCCGGATTGAGACTCAGAAATGTCTCCTGATCGATCAGTATGGGCTGCTTGCCAAATCCGGGATATTGTCCAGCCACGCCCACGCCCAAGCTGTAGGCGTTACAGAGGGGATTCTGTGTGGAGCTGGTGTTGAAATTCAAATTCAAATCCTCCAGACTATCCGCTGACGAAAGTTTTTGACTAGCGTTGCGATCACCACCGAATTTCACGCAATTGTTATTGCTATTGTTCAGTGAGTTGTTTTTGTGATTAATGGTTGCTGCGGCTGCTGTTGCTGCTGCTGTTGCTGCATTCGATGTGGGTCCGACAAATTCGAACTGACCCGCCCACATATCATAGGCTAAGTCAATGCTATCGGGCTGGCTGGCAGGTTGACTACTCATGATTTTTGTGTTTTTGGTTTGTTTTTTATGAGTTTTTATAGTCGATTTACTTTTAAACGTTTTTTTGGCTTAGCTTTTTTTTCAGTTGGAGGTGTGGCACTGGGCGATGATTATTCACACTTGTTGTTGTGGTTGTTGCAAGCGGAAGACACTTGATGTTTTCTTTACTTTTTTTTTTGTTAATTTGTAAGGCACATTGTTGGGACATTTAAGATTACGATTTTAATGTTCACATTTTGAATAAATTGTTGTAAATGTTTCGATGCCTACTAAAAAACAAGTACAATGGTGATATACTATATAATATTGATTTGTGAACAACTACGCGGTTGTTTTGTATTAATGTGTATTTTATATTTTATTATATATTTTTAAAAATATTTGTTTAATTTTTTTGCTCAACTCTCTTAAATTGTCTTATGTCTTATGGTTGAATAAAAGTTTGCTTCTCAGAAGTTTCCTACAATAGAGCAACCAAAATTGAGTTTAAGTTAATTCTCAAAGCAATTAGACTGCGCTGACTAACTCCTGACTTAAAATTAAAGAAATCCACGCATTCTAAAACATTATGTTGAAATGTGCACGCATATTTCCCTAATGAGTTCCTTCAACCCGAAAGAACAATCAGCAGCAAGTGCGAACAACAATTGCCAGAGGTATTTTTAATTTGTCTTACAGAACTGTAATTTAAACGATACTAGGGAAGCAGAGACGAAAGATTTTCAAGATGAAAATCAAGCTCGAGGCTAGGCAAATTGAAAGGTAAAACTGTTCCGGATTCCATGCAGCAGTCACCTCAGGGGGCCCACACAGCAACATCAACAACAACAGCAGCCACAGCGCACAATATGAAAAGCAAAATAATCAAACAAAGGAAAATGGCGAATGGCATTCAAGAATTTTTCCTCAACAATGTTTTTTTATCGTTTTCATCGAGTATTTTATGCAGGAAATGCGCGCGCGCGCAGACAAACAAAAGTCATAAGCTGAAAGTTCTTTTGCTTGAAAAACTCCCCCTTCCCAATTCCCCTCTAGTTCTCTTCTGGTCACGCCTCTTTCTACACGACTGAGTTTGGTCTGCGCTCTGTTTTGGAGAGTCTTCTTCTCTGTTTAATTTCCGACTTGAATTGATGAACTTCGTGCAGATAAAGAAACGCAGAAGACTCTGCAGAGTCTTCGCAGCGAGTCTTTTTCGCTGTTTAGTGGAGCATGCAATGCTGCAATTCTTGCTTTAACATTGCATAATATTTCTATGCCCTCTGGGCGTCTTTTGAGTTTTTTAGCTTAGTTTTTCTCAGCTCTTTGCAGCTTTTTTTTTAGTATTATTTTTGTTGATGATGATGATTCAATTCAAGAAATGGGAAAATGTGTCATGCACATGAGTCTTAAATTTTCTTAAATGGTTTATAATAAATTTGCATGAATCACAAAGAGCGCAAAATGAAGAGCGAGCCGCAGCCTTTCGGCTAGAGAATTCGCACAATTGTGCATGTCAAATGGTCTTAAGTGGCTGCCATAATAAATTTTAATTTATTTTCTGCGCAAAATCGAGCAAATTTTCGGTATGTAGCATATAAAATATTATACTAAATTCTACTTGAGAACAATGCAATGCAGAATTAGATTTACAACAATTTTATTGCATTCCCGAAAACAACAAAACATGCAATTTAGCGCTCTGATTCCCAAACATTTCTAATTTGAGTGTTATATAATTAAATTACCGCTATTCAATTCTATTTTGTTAACATAAATCTTAGTTTTTATTTGTATTATTTACGATCTTCAGTCTATCAAATTTTTGGCTTCCAGAAAACACCTTATGTATTTAACACGATGTCAAGTGCTTTGCCCCCACTTAAAAAACGCTAAAAAACAAAAAGTTGACCACAAATTTCATTGATTTATGTACTTGTTGCAGTTGCAAAGACAACAACAACAACTTTCACCAGTCCTGACCAGTCACAATAGCAATACAACAATTTAAAAACTGTCGCACATTTCTTAGCCAAGTTTTTTACTGGTTTGTTTTTTAAACATTTCTCTAGAAAAACGCAATAACTTCAGACCAAAAAATCATAAAAAAACGAAGTTTGGCCTTTGTTTTTCATCAGCTGCTGCATTCACTTGCCCGCTTTTATGGCTGATCATTTATAAACATGGCATAATCAATGAATCGGTGGCGTATGCGTGATATTCAACTTGCAACGCCCCAAAAAGAGGCGAGTTGTAGACAGTTTTATGATGCTCTCATGCATATTGATTTGTGGCTGCCACATGACGCGAAGCAGGTGCAGTTGTTGTTGTTTTTGTTGCTATTGCAGTTGCAGTTGCAGGCACTCACGATTTGAGGCAATGGAAATTAAGTTAATGACGCATCTACAGAACGTGCAACGTCGCGTCGTGAAAGAGAAAATTTTATTAATCAAAATCATAATAATAATTATGTGACTTTGAGTTTTATTATTTTTAAGGTTACTGCCTACACACATATCATAAAAGAAACCATTTGGGCAATATTTAAGTTGAGTATTTTATTGAATTTATTTATTTAGTTTTTAAGCTTAATACTCCCATATTAAGATTATTTTATCAGTTTTCATCTGAATAGTTAAAGAAAAACACGTACATTTAATGTGAAAAATAACTCAGCTGTAAACTTTTGATAACGTTGCGAAACAAATATTTTTCTATTATCTTTAATTGGTTAGGTATTTACACAAAACAGTTATCAAGTGCAACCCGTAAATCTTTAGATCTTATCTAAAGAAAATTCAATATTAAAATATTTAAATATCACTAATGCTTCAATCAAAATAATTACTCAATTATAGAAGATTACTTAATTTACTCTTAAGTGAATTGAGTAATTATTTCTTGACAAGAATGTTTTAGAATTGTTTGCCCCACAAAATAGATTGTTAGCATTTACAATTCGAAGGCACTGTCATATTCCGCAGCTGTTCTACTTTCGAGTGACCAACTCTTCCAGGAAAGCAATTTAACAGCATTAAACCCTAACAAGTTCATCTATTAACACACTCCCAGAACAACCGCTTGTAATTTGGATCAGTATTTGCGCCAGTTTCTAGCCTCATTGTTAGAGTGCAGAACACATTTTTGCCATGTCCACTACATTACAAAAGCTTTTCCGACGCCCACACGCTGCGCCCTTTCAGAACCTGGCCCACACACACACACATTCACATTGAGAGGCTTTGCTAACCTCGTTTCTCAACATGGGGGACTGTCAGGGAGACAGACAACAGCTGTTTGCTGTCACACTGATCTCTCACCTTGCCTTTTGCATAATTTCTCAATGCAATTGCAGTGGAGGAGGTACAAGAAGAGGTAAAAACAACTCCTAAACTGTGTAGTAATCATGGAAGAAGAAGCAACAGCAGCAACTGCTAAAGTTTACCTCATGTTCCTCTTTCATCTTCATTATATAAGCATCAAGCCAACTATAGAGCCAGCAGAGCGTAAAATGATTTTTTGTTGCCAGTCTTAAAAGACAATTAGAATCTCGACTGTAACTTCTAAGCAAATTGTTGTTGGTATCTTTTCTTTTTTTTTTTTTTTGTTTTTTTTTTTTAGTGTAATGAAAGCAGTTTGCTTTAAGTTTTTTGCATGTCCAGGGCCTGTCTCTGTTTATCTTTGGCTTTGTTCTATCGTGCCTTGGCATATTTCCAACTAGTTTCTAATTACACCAAACTCAATGCTCTGCTGCTCGCCAACCATGGAAATAAAATTATTTAGCCTATTTAGCTTGAAAATAAATTAAAACACTCAACATATGCAAAGTCAAACATTTGGCCAGCTTATCAGTAGTCGACTTTATAAGTGAAGTAACCCTGGCAGGGCTAAGGTCAATTTTGGAGGGTGTCAAGGGAGCAACGCAGCGGAAAATGATTGATAATGGTTAAGAATTTTTGGGGTATATTTCATATGTTGGACATTTTCGACACATTCTATGGTTTGATCATGGAATTGGTGGTTGGAAAATGAAAATTAGGTAGATGATGGATAACGGTTGGGTAAATATAAGGAAAATAAATAACACAACTTTTGGGAAAAGAATTGCTTTTAAAATTAAGAAACTCTTTTAAAGTAGTTTTTTGATTTAGAGCAAAATTTTAAAGATTCAAATTGTTGAAATGAACTTTTAAGGTAAACCTCTTTTGGAAACCACGAGAAATCAAAAACGAAAAAAATCAAAGCTAAATTATTAAGCATGGTAAAGGTTAAAATTAAGTGAAAATATATCAACAATTTTTTTAGACATATCAAGATTTCAGATTTCAGCTTATCATACAAAATTTGAATGCAATCACCTTTACAAATCCAACTCTTAATTAACTACGCGTCTAAGCTTTCTTTAGTTTGAAATTATTTTAACAATTTGCTCCTCATATTCAATAGCAAATAACGGTAGCAGCAAAAAGCAATAAAAAATATATCATTATCTTTTTTAAAAATGATTTCCACAGCACATTTACATACAATTGCCGTCATACCAAATGGCCTCTCGGAAAGAGGAGTGTGAGGATTAGGTTGAGGGTATGCCAGTGGTTGTGGGTGTGGGTGTTGTGGGGGGTCTGTGACTAAATAAATAAGCAGCACGCAGCTCATTAAATGCAAATTTTCTTTACATCGTATAAAGCATATTTTATGTGTCGAACAAAAGAGATTGAAATATTTTTAAATCAATTTTGATTTTGCTTTGATTTTCAATTTTATGGAATTTTAATTTGCATGTCAAGTGGACGCAGTAAAAAAAGAAGCAAACACCAAATTGAAATAAAAAATGTTTTGCGATTTTTATATCAATCATAAAGATTAAAAGATTTTCTTGGGTCAATTTGACATTGCTAATTATGTGGAAACTTTGTCCCTCCTTGAAAAATATTTTTTTAAATTAAATTCAACGCAGACCAACAATTGCAACAATTACAATTTCATAAATATTTATTTAAAAGTTGTACGTTGTTTATCATTGTATTACGAATACACGACAGCATAAATAAACAAACCCGAAAAAAATCGACTACAACACGCGAAACGCGAAAGTCAAACTGAATTCAAAATTCACGGGCATTTCATAAAGCAAACTATAGCAAAAACAAAATGAGAGAAATGAAATGAGATAAGAGACAGAAACAGAGAGAGGGTGAGAGCTAAACAGAGAGTCTCTCAACCCCCGGCGATTCGGGGAGATCTTAAAAATAGGCAAACAAATAATGAACAAAACAACAAAGAAATCAGCCTCGATCTCTGTGCGCTCATGAATCGCTCCTCTGGGGCACTGAAAACTGGGAACTGGCCTTTCAATCAACAATTTGCCATATGTGCGCCATCAAATGGGTGCCTGGGTGCCTTTGGCATTACATACACGCTCTTCCCACATGGTACAATATTTAGCGAGGGTGGCAATACAAATAGTTTCTTTAAAATTATATCAATCAAAATG
Source organism: Drosophila micromelanica (assembly GCA_004143825.1). Classification (NCBI taxonomy): domain Eukaryota; kingdom Metazoa; phylum Arthropoda; class Insecta; order Diptera; family Drosophilidae; genus Drosophila; species Drosophila micromelanica. The sequence goes on from SCDY01000422.1 coordinate 48,800, forward strand.
TTGTCTTAAAAAACCAGTTTTCAATTGATCAAGTTTTCTGTTTACTGATAATAAGTAGATTACTTGCAATAATAATATATTAATATAAATAAAATTCCCATTTTGATTTTGCAGGGAATTTTTATATAAAATTAGAAAACAAAATCCATAAAATGTAAAGAACCGAGAAACGTAGCTTTTAAAAATGAGTGTATATTTTATGTTGCGAGTATCCATTGTAAGTTAGTAAAGATTTGTATTATGTGTAAATTCGATTCATCTATATAGAGTTTTGTTTGGAAAATTGTGGCAACTTCTGAGACTACCCTCTCTTTACTAGCTCTCACGACAATGTCATCACATAATTATGAGAAATTTTAGGCCCAACCCCCCAACAAAAGCGCAAGTGAATAAGCGCGGACACAAACCATGTGAGTCGCCGGCAAACGGGAGCGGGACACGCATGCGGGATTGAACGATGGACACGCGTCGTCATCGGAAGATGGGCGGTGTCTTCAACCCCGCGTTCCCTCCTTTCTGCTGCAGCTGTGTTGATGTCATCTACAGAATATAAAGATTTCCCTCATGTTCGACTTGAGCTGTAAGTGAGGAGTGAGAAGACCTTTGCTTATTGGCTTTTTGTTTGTTGCTTCTGGTTCCGGTTCTGTGTCTGGTGTACATGTGCCGTTACAATGCCGACTACTAATTGACTGCCTAATGAAAATTTCTAACAAAATTAACGGTAGGAAAAATGCTTAAGCACGCCAGAAACAAACAAAAATAGAAAAAAACTATTTTTAATGAACTTGAAATTGTGCGTGATTTATGTGAAGGTTCTGAATTTATATGTTTTTTATAGGAGGCTCACACTTGAAAAAGAGGGAAATTGGGAAAAAGGGGATTGTAATTGCCCCAGAGTTCCGTTTATTGCTATTATATAGCTGTGTAAGATGATATTTGAAGAAAATACCGTTTTAAACTGTAATTTGTAATATTTTTGTTTATGAAATGTTGAATCATGAATACAAGATTTCATATTTTTTATTTCTTATCGTAGCTTAACATTTATTATTTAAAATACAGGTGTTTAAATATTTTGTTTTAACTGTTTTAACAGCCCTTTTATTCAACCACAAATTTCAATTTGAGATCAATCAAGCAATATTCCGGCGTTGCTTTCGATTACCCGACCGAGTGGACATCAACCGAAAGATCGAGCAAGACGTAAGAGGTTTTTTTTTTAACAGACGCCGTAATTAGCGTCGTTTTGTGGCCGTCTCAATTTCCACATTGAATAATCGTTTAATGAGCCGCACACACACACACATCCATACACTATTAAGGCACCTGACTAACGTAACTGATAAACACTCGTTATGAATCGGCAATCGATAAAAGGCTGCCAGCTTTAATTTTAGTTGAGGCAAATTTAATTTACACTTGGCACATTTTTCTTTTACACGTAAATTTATTGCAAATTATTTAGCACCCACCACAAAGAGGACAAACACCTAAGTTGAGCGCTGTTGCAGCTGCAATTGTTGGCGTCTTTTGCATTTTCCAACAGAAACAAAACAACCATAAACAACACAAAATGTTAAACACGCGAGCGAGCGCTCAAGAGAGAGCAAGAGAGCGGAACTCCCCAGCCAACGCGAGGCGGCCGTTTTTCCGTTGTTATCGCTTCGTTCGTTGTGCACGCGGCAAGAGTTAAATGCAATCTGAGCGCACGATGTACGCTGAGCGGGCGAAGCATAGACATTGGCGTCGACGCCAGCGACAGCAGCGACGTTGGCGCTCACAGCCAAGCTAACTTGTTGGGTGCCGCCGTCGACGTCGCTGTCGCAGTCGCAGTCGCTTTGTTGCTGTACAGCCGAAAATGCGACTAATTCGACTTAGTAAAAGAAATTCGTAGTGAGAAAGCAGCGTAGAAAAGTGTAGCAGCTGCAGCTTATAACAAAAGGATTGAGAATAATGCAAAGGAAAAGGGAAGAGAGGAAAACAAAAATGCAGTTGTGCCTGTTACATAAGTGCTTATTATGTTAAGCGAACTGAGCTCAAAAGAAACACTTGAACTAGTGACTTAGCTGACGGCTGAAAAAGAAGCTCATCTGAAGAACAAGTTCAGCTAAAGAACTGGGCAAGTGAACCCAAAGAGTTTTAAATTAATAAACCTAACATTTAAGAGAAAAATTGAATTCTACTTAAGAAACCCTTGCTTGCGTCAACTTCTCGGTTGCCTAGCAGCACCTCCATAAGTAAGTATTCGGTTTTTATCAAAGAATACTTCGATCGTCGTCACAGCAACAAAGCAAACACCAAACAAACTAAATTTGTATACAAACACAGCCACCAAAATAAATTATACGCAAATAAAATGACCGCATGCAATTACGAATGCAGCTGCTTCTTATTGGCTATTTATACTCAAGGCGAGAGGGGGGTCTCTGTTTGCCATTTATTAAACACAGTAAACAAATGTACGCAAAATGTTTGATTAATTAATGCAACTCGCAGGCAATAAAAGTAATAAAATAAGGGGTATTAAGTTTCATAAAATCTTATTTGTAGAACGGCTTTTCAGAGGTGCAATATATGTATTTATGAGTCAGATAAGCCAAATAATAATAGTTGTTAAAAATAGTTTTATAGCTGGTTCAATGTATTTTTAAACATTGTATTTGAATGCGTACCAATTGGCTCTTAGCTTTTGAGCTGGTTTTATTGCTTAAACTGTATCTCCATGTTAAACTACGCTTGTATTTATCCTTTAACAAAATCAATCAAATGAAAATTAACGATAAAAATTGCACAAATTTTTTTGTCATTAATGGATTGTTGAAAATCACATTCACTAAAAGTTTAAAAGAGAAAGACAAGTTAAGCTGGAGCACTTAAAATTCCTTCACCTGGGATCACTTCCTTTAAATGTAAATGTTAAGAGTTCAACGTGATTTCATTCGCACGTAGGCCGTAATTGTTGACTCTCCCTGGCTGCTAGCAGCTGTCTCATTATTTATAATAAATAATTGTACAAAAACAACATCCAAAGTTGGTTTGGACTTTTGGTGCGGCAAGTGCGCGAACTAGTTGACTATTAATGTAACGCCCGTTTGCCTTGTACAACCTTGCAAAAATGAAATAAAATAAAATATAAAGAAAATGAGAAAAAAAGAGGCTTAAAAGCAACTACAAGTCTCAGTCCAAATATGACGTAATAAGCCAACAATCGGACGGACAAAACCTAACAGCAGGCGTAGGATTTTTCAGTCGATGTTGTTGTTGTTGTTGCTGCTGCTGTCGAGTGCCACGCCCTCGCTTGAGAGACGCCTAGTGTGGGAAATCAACAGCAACTACTTGTAAGGCAACAAAAACAACATAACATTTTATGGCCAATTCTTTCTGCGATATTTTGGCCCTGATAGGCAAACACGGTTCTTTGGGCCCGTCGTGGGTTTCGCAGGTGTTGGACTCACTTTCTGACACTTACCTCAGCAGTAAAGTTAGATAATGATAATAAACTCGTCTGATATATGTACTCTTAAGTATGTGTCTGTAGTTTAATGTTGTTGCTTACCTGCAAGTAAAAAGACAATAAAGTTAAATTAGTATTTAATAAGTCTTGTCGAAAATATTTACTTAGCAGTTGGTAGACAAATAAATAAATTAAGATAAATAGGTGCACAGTTAAATAGATAAATTAATGATTAAAAAAAGATATATACATAAATAAATTTTTAAGTAAAAGCAAGTAAAAGTAATTGTAAGACTTAAGGTGAGTACTATGTATTCTATATACATATATATTATATTAATATAAACTCAAAATACTCTTTTCCCTTTCTTAACCAGAATAAATAAAACTTTTTATATACCAATTAGAAGATTCAAAAAATTAAATTTTCAGAGCTTAAGTGTTAATCTAGACAGATTTGTAGATTATAAAATTCAAAAATGTCAAAAAATATATCATTATTTAGCACAGCTGAAAGAATTCTTTAAACGTTAGTAGAAAAGTATTCTTATTGTATTCAAAAATCCTACAAATTTAAGTCTTGCTATAAGATTTTTCGTTTTAATGCGATTTCCTGCATAAACAGCCCTACAATAATTTGTTTCCATTTATTTTAAACGTTTCTTAAATGTCGTTTTCCAATATTTTTTTTTACTTTTTGATCGCATCTTAGGCGCATTTGCATTAATTATAATAATTGCAACATTTTATGCTTCAATTCGTTGCGTTCCGCGTCGCGTGGGTTTCTCGGTGTTTCAGCCTTTCTGGGTCAACGTAACATTTGGGTTAAAAATCGATTTTCGTTTATAATTTTTACTGTTTTATTTTCTGACAGTCTCACATTTGTCTTGTGCGAGTTTTGCCTTATGCTTTTAATGTTGTGCCGGCTGTTGAATTGTGGGTTGAATGTGGGCAGGTGCTAGAGAATTGTTTAATCGATATGATGAACACCAAGCAATTTGTTGTTGTCCCATTAAAAAAATAACACTTTCAGTAAATGAAACGATCCAACGATAATTTATAAGGGTTTACTTAAGACAGGTGAAAAGATTAAAAGTACAAAAATACTTATCAATTCTTACTTGATATTAAAAATTTTCTATCTATATGAAATTTGGTTAAAAGCAGCACAATATCTTCAACAATTTTATTTTTCACTTATGCATATCTTTTTACTCCCAATAAAAGTACCACAAAATTGTTCAAAAGCCATAAAGCCCGAAAAAAAGCTGTAAAATGAAAACTTTTCACACATTTTACCTTGGCCCAGTGCCCACCAGGCGCACCTAATCAAAGTTGCTCAAAGGTTTTCATGGAAATGGAATGGACAGCCGGTTTTGGCCTCTTTCTATGTTTGCTCTTTAGCTTGGCTTTTACGCCGCGTCTGGCTAATTGTCAATGCTCTGTTTGGCCTGTCGCAGTAAAAGTGAAGAGCAAGGCAAGGAAAAGAACCCCCTTTTAGGCGTGCCAGCTATTTAATTAGCTAAGGTCAGTTGGGTTTTGTGTGTTTTGGGGCTCTTAATCAAATGCGGAAGAAGCTAAACAAGTGATTTTATAGCACACCCAGTTGCATAAGTTCGCTTGCTCCGAACTGAAGTGTGTCTCAAGTATCTGCAAAATCTGCTCCCACAACTCTTCCCAGTCACCAGATGACAATCTATGTCGCACTCATCTGTGTGTGTGTGTGTGTGGGGGGGGGACGCACTTATGCAATTATAACTGTAGGCATTCGAGTATGTAAAAAACAGAAGAAGAAGAGACTGAAAAACAAACAATAGCAATTGCAATTTGTTCAATTGTCAGAGATCTTTGGGCATTTAAGTGGAGTATCTCTCTCTTGCAACAAATGACGACATTTCTGTGCTTCATGTTGCCACAGCCAACAAATTTGTGAGCACTACAATTCGCTTCTTCTTCTGCTGTAGAGCTATAAAACATTACAGATTTCCCAATTCTTTCAACTCAAAATCAATGTGGCAGGCACATCTATTCGATTAGGTAAACAAATGAATTGAAATTTATTGATGCAAACTGTTGATTTTTATTAAGCAAATAAATCAATGAAACAGCAAAAACTCATTACTTTTTTTTCGATTATAATCCCAAAATAATAATATGATAAAACTCTCGCTATTTAGTAAAGTACAACACCACAGCCTAATTTTTTTTCGTTCGTGGCTTTGCTATGCAATTTGCATGCAAATACTGGAATCATTTCCATATCTCTAGAGTCTAGACCCAGTTCTTTTTGAGTACAAAAACTTTTCTCCCATTGCTCCCATTTCTCTGCAATTTAAAAAAAATATGCATCTTTATTTTCTCTCGTTGCTCGTTGCTGTCAATTGTTGTTTTTTCGTATTTTCTTATCAATTAATGCCTTTTGGCCCGCTTATTCTTTTCGCTCATTTTGTATGCAACGCCAAGTTTCACACAACAATCAACGACGCCCTCCAATGACGTCCATTTCGCATTGCAAATGATCCACCAATTGCCTGCCCTCCCTCCCTCTCTTTTCTACCTTCCTGTGGAGCTCCTGTTTCAGCGCTTGATGCGGCGGCATTTCCGTTTCCCGTTTGGCCTGTTGCATAAAAGAACAATCAAAGGTCTTCAAACGATTCGTACGTGATATTTGTGCGCAAAATTTTTGCCATTTTCACTCTTCTTGTTTTTTCCTGCGTCGAGGTATCATTCGGAATTTTCTTCAGGTTTTTTATTGTTGTTGTTGTTTTGTTTTGGTTTTATAATTGTGCGCACCTTTCATTTTCCATTCACCACGTCGCTTATATAGCTTGTTGTTGTTGTATTTACTCCTTTTATTTGCTTTTGGAAAATTTACAAATAATTACGCGAAGTCTGTTGCCGGCGACAGGTAAAAACAATTTATAATTTACACCTGTCGCTTGGTCAACTCATCAATTTGCATAACAACAGAATTTCTTTGTCGCACTCAACAATTGAGACTGCCTGCCGGATATCTTCGGTCTGAGGTGAATATTTGAGAATATTTCATTTATATTCGAGCCAAATAAGTTAAGTAGTATTATTTATATTTTAAGAAAGAGCTTTATATTAAGCACCTTATGTTGGCATATAAATTTCAGTTGATAGTACAGTGATAGTATTTATTAAATTATACTTCATTAAAAATATATAAATATAGAGGAAAAACATAAGAATTTCGGATACACAGGGGTATATTTAATGTATATTTATATATTTATATTTAGAATCAATTTTAAGCAACATTTTGTTCCTCAACAAAAATGTAGAAATAATTAAGAAGTAAAACCATCAATTACAAACGATTCTTTATTCAATACTGTGGTTTTTTTTTTTTAAATATACTAAATTAACTAATTTAATCAACAATTTACTAAATTAACATTAGTAAAAGAAAACTAAACTACATTAACAGAACAAGTTTTACATATGAAACTGCCTTGCACTCCCATGTTAAACGTCTGTTATTGACTGGTATTTACATTAACATATTATGTTAGGAGGACTGGAAATTCTTTTAATGTTATGGCTGTGTAACAGTTGGGTTGATAAGTAAACCACCACTGAATGTGGATAACATAAGTATGTTATGTTAACTAATTTAAAAGAAATGTTATTAAAGGCAAACCTTGAGTTTTATAAATAAATAATAAACATAGACTTTTTAATATTTATATAACACACTCAACTGACAGAATTTGCAAAGATTTCTCTTCGCTTGCTCACAAAATCCAAAATAAATTAGCCTTGTTAATAAATTGAAGATTGAGCAGTTGCAATTAACTTAGGATTCGAGTACGTACTTGAAGATGATATTTCAATAAATAAGGTAAATTGATCGTTTAAGTGATTAAGCAATTAATTTACAACGGATTCACAAGCGGATGAGGAAAACGTTAACATTAATGCAGTTAGGAGAAAAGGCATTATGAACTGTCGACCTCATTGGCACTTGGCTGCGAGCCCGCGTCTGTCCAGCGGTCCAACTAATTGGCAAATGGTCTCAACAAAATTTCACAAAATGGCCAATTGGCGATTCGAGTCAATTTCAATGACCTTGAGGCGCCGTTGCACTCACTCCGAATCTCTGAAGCTGGCCGAGGCCAAATCAGTTGCAGCACTTTATATAACAACAACGATCAGCAGCAGGGCCAGAGGGAGGGGCTAGGGGTCTGGTCGGTAGTAGGAGCTCAACCCACACTAAATAAAGTTTCACCTGCCTGGCATCCAAAACCACGAATTGTGCGGCTAAAACAATCAACGGCTCGAAAGACCCAGAGACAAAGTCGAAGGAAAACACGTTTGCGATTTTTGTAGCGGGCGAATTCAAGTGAAAAGTCGCAGTTGCGCTTTTCCAGCCAAGAAAAAAAAAAACAAAAACGAAAACAAGACGTGACGCGACGAGACTTTGAGTGAATTGGAATTTGGCGTTAATGAATGGCCAAATTGGCTGCCAAATGGCACAGAGCTCGTCCCCAAATCTGTCAACAATTTTGTCATCGCTGGTCAAGTGCAAATTTTGCCTCTCATCGATGGTTTCGTTATCGAAGACGATCAACACTCGATTTCAAAGAGACATTGAAAGACAACATTAATTACAGGGGCAGCCCTGTCCATATCCCTCCTCCTACGATTATGCCACATCATGCGGGAGTTGAAGATTTGTGACGTTGCATATTTTGGACAGTTGGCTGTGGAACGGATTTGAAATTTTTTGTAACGGTTGCCGCAAGAAAATTGCAAAAGAATTCAGTGGGGAATTCGTAGGAAGAAATCTTCGGAAACAAAAGTATGCATTAACATTTCCAAATATTTGAAACATATTTTGGAAGACATTGCAAATGTACATGTACTTAACATATTTGTAAAAGCCTTTTTAAAACATTTTCAGCTTTCGTCAGAACAAAATCACGAGCACTTAGGTTAAAATATATTTAAATAAATTTCCAAATATATAAAATATATTATCATAAGCTTCACATATGAAAGCAGCATAATTTAAGCTATTTTTAAAATTAAAAAGAAAGAAATTGCTTCAAAAATAGTATTTAAATATATATTGAAATATTGTGAACAATAAAGTAAAAACAAAACGTTTTCAAACGATTTCAGATTTGACCACAGAAAATTGAACAACTTTTATATTCAGCTCAATACCTTAGAAGGTCGAACTTAGTCCAAAACTTCAGTAAAATATTTCTAGACTTACCCTATAATCGTAGTCATGACGATTCTCCAAGCTTATATCGCTGTACATATCTTCAGTTGTATCACAGTTGGAGCTACGACCGGAGGAGTTGAAACTCGATGATCTGTAGAGTTGGCTGCAATTAAATGGGTATAAATAAGACATGAATTGATGATTCTGAATTTTAATAAAATTAACTATGTCAACAAGATGAATTGCAGCTATTGTGAATTTTTTCCAACGGTTTGTGTCTGCACTAAGCAAGTATTTTTTGCCACGACTAAAGAATTTTTCCAACGGTTTGTGTCTGCACTAAGCCAGTATCTTGTTGTCACGACTAAAGCTTCACAGCAGCAAGCTTAGTACAGACACAAACCGGAGCGCGATTGTTGCTGAACACAAAAGGCAATGCATACCTAACGGAGTTTAGCCAAGACACTGACAAATAAATTTCGCGCTCTGGTTACCAAACTGTGACTGTAAAACTGTGACTGTCAAACCAATATAATTTCAAACAAAATGCAGTCTCAAAATGTACATATATGTTGTAAATTGTTCTTAATATTGAATATAGTTTTTCCTAAATTGTTATGAATTATATTTTATACAGTTATGACCCAAAACTTACCTGGCTAAGGCATTGGAACTTATCTGCCTGCGGCCGGAACTGCAAGAAAAATTGAGAAAAAAAATAATGAAATGAAAATGTTTATTAAAGTTAATAATAAATAAATACGGTTTAAGCCAGCAAGCTGCATAATATTTAATCTAATGATTTTTTTATTAACAAATGCATTTAATGCCCTTCAAATTGAAGCCCCACCAACAAAATTTCTACAAATTGATTGCGCATTGAAGAAAACGTAAAAAAAACTATCTGGCATTGAATTAAAAGCAAGAAACTAACGTGGGCACCAAAAAACAAACACGTGACAAAACAAAAGGGAAAGAAAATAGCAACAAAAAAAACAAAACAAAAGGAAGACAATGGACACCCACGCAAGATTCGACGCCTACAGACACACAAAGTCAAAGAGAAACAGGTAAAACTAAACACAACAACAAAAAACAATAGAAAGAAAATGCAGCCAAGAAACTGTAACAACAACAAGGAAAGCAAACAAACGTCAAAGACAAAATAATTGCGACGAAAATAACTAAAATTAAGTTGTAAGAGTAAAACAAAAAAATCATGGAAAATGTGTAAAGTGCATTTAGAGAAAATGTGTCAAATGGGGAAATATTTGCATTTGCAGGTGTGCGCGTGGAAAACTTGTCAAGTATGAAAATTGGGTGCAGCAGTGTTTTAAAATAAAAGTAGAAAATATATATGTATAATAAAAAAATTATATTAAAAAAAGGAAATGTGTAAAATAAATAAATATGATTTAAAAGAATTTAAATTAATAGCAAAGTAAAAACAAATCAAAATTATCTTTAATTTGATTCAAAACAATTCTGAAAATGTAGATTTTTAAATTTTAAAAACAAAATTTGGTATGAAATATATACATATATATATACATGTATGAAATGTAAGAATTGAAAATTAAATTAGATATTTATTTAAATTACGAATACGTGGAAGTGTTGTGAACAATATTTGCATACACGCTGCGGTAAGATTGTAGATAAGCTAACCGCAAGCGGCCTCAGTACGCTTGGAATTAGCTTTTCAGCCCCAATTGAATTACCAAGAAATTTAAGGCAAAATGTTTGCAAAAAACAATAAAACTAAATAAAAAGCAACACATACGCAGAAAATAAAAACGCAACAAAAATTAAAAATATATCTATTTTTAATGGGGCTCGGTCTCAGCCTCGGCCGTTTGGAGTGCACTGCCGCACCCCGCCCCGCCCCCCTTCGCTTCCCTTTCCTAAAAACTGAACTCATTAACCCACTTTGTAGTTGCGCTAGAAATAAAAAGTGTCTCATCTGGTTTATGAGTTATTTTAAGCAAAGCTATAAAATTAAAGACTAGCAAAAAAAAAAGCAGAGCAAAAACACGCAAAATCCAACTAAAAAGGCCAAATCAAATTGGCAAAGTTTTTCCAAGCCTGACAAATAAAAACATTGATTGAGTTATATAAGTATGCAAAAATTGCGTGCCCATAAAAAAAAAGATACTAAAAAAATAGATATTAAATTTTTGGCAAAATTTTGTACGTGCAAAATTGGCAACGCGAAAATTGTCCAACGTGTTTGGGTAGACCAACAAATTCAATACACTACGAAATCGCGCAATTTGTGCAACAATTTTCCATATTAACAGAAGAAAAACTAAGGGGGAATAGGTACAATATTAGATACTCTGTACAAATTATAAATATATAAGGATAATTAATGTGTACAATATATTATAATACTATTATATTGTTTAAATGAAATTAAATATAAAAGAAATAAATAATAAATTAATTTTATTTTCTTGTTGTTTCTTTATGTTTCGTAAAATGTTTGACAACTCAACTAAGTCTCAATTGCTACTACAGAGTATAAAAACAATTACGAAGCATTAAAGAAATTATAAAAATAAAAACAAGTTGTGTGCTTTACCTGAAAGTGTTTGACTATCATATACCCTAAGCCCAGGTCTGTCTTATTAATTATCGAATGTCGTAAGCCTTAAGTGAATTCATTAAAATCGCATAGAAAGGCGGTATTTATAAAAGTAAATTTAAGTGCAAGATTAAAGAAAGAGAGCGAGCTAGTGAAAAATGTTAAAAACACCGTCATCTAAATTTTACATAAAATTCATTTTTAAAGAACGTCATCATACCCCCTCCTGCACCTTTTAGCAATATTTACAGGGTATAAAACTAAATTGATCTGTGCAGTTGGCTTTGAGTTTGGTTTCAGTGGTTGGCATTTGATTTTATTGATGCAAATTGAAATTGGCATTAAATCGCAACAGCAACTGAAGCCAAATGTGGCAGCAGGTGTAAATCACAATGTTTGTGACATTAGAATGTTGAATGTGGCCAAAAGGCGAACGCAAAAAGCATGTTGCACAAATCAATAAGCCACAGAAGAGGCAGCTGCAGCAAATTAAGTATTAAAACGTCGACTATGACACAAATACACCCAAAACAGGCAGCCGACCACGCAACATATTAAACAAATTTGTTTTTGGCCAACTTTTTAAAAACGTCGCTCGCATTAAATTTATGAAATAAACGGCGTAAAAAAACAACGAATCAGAGAACTGACAGTTAATTATACAAAATAACCAAGGTAATAATATGTAATCAACAACGAGATAAAAGCAAAAAAAAATGCTGTTTAAATAAAATATGATAAAGGTCGCATTTGGTATTTTGTTATTATATTTATACTTTTAGCATATTTTTTCATGCCAAATCAATTGAAATGCGCGCTTTTATTTGGGCAGCTGTGCGCCGAAGTAGGTAACCTTGGTTCCACAATATTTAGGTTCTGTTTAATTAAAAGTTAAAAACAAAAATAATAATAAAAATAAATAAAACAATTTGCGACACACTCAAATTGTTTGTAATTGAAACGACAGCCGGAAATTGTGGCTGCGGTTTTTCATGCTTTGCAATTAATAAGTATATTTTGCCTGTTTGAAGTTCTTTTTAACTCTCTTTTTCCCTCCTTGTCTGCGTCTTTCGCTTTTGATTGCTATGACAACATTTGCAAAAGTTTATGTAGAGATTGTGCTGCACAAAAGCAGAAGCTTAGATACCCTACCAAAATAATAAGTGCAAACAAATTATTTTTCTTATCATATAAATGTATATAAATATATAATTATTCATATGTACTTTAAACTGAACAACCGAAATTTAAATATTAAAAACAAAAAAGCTCGACATTCCTAACAAAAAAAAAAAGAAAAAACAAAATAAAATAAGACAAAAATTATAATTCTTAGTGCGTATATCCTTTTTTTTAGGAATACCCCTGATAAAATTCATTCATCATAAGGACCACAAATATAAAAGCAAACAACAAGCTATTAAATTGTCAGACACCTAGAGAGGCAGCGTCCCAGGCCGCACACCTGTTGAACGATTGAGCGAATTTCTGTCGCACCCTTCGCTACCCGCTCTGCACATAACAAAAAATTCTGTTAGGCGCACGCTCAATGCGATCTCCTGCCCTCCGCCCCCTTGTCATTGCGTTCCGCTTGGCTTACAGTTGAGAATTTTGTTTGGCTTGGCCAAAGGGTATAAAATATGAAAGGCAGAGGTCGCACATGCAACGGGGCCATGTGAATAGTATAGGAATTCATACATATTTTTAGACAAGTTTTTCAATTTGTTTTTTTGTGTTGTTTGAAAATGACATAACTAGAAAGTTTGTATATGTTTAAAACATGCCCTTTGTAGGCGAGTTCATTGCTCCGCTTTTGGGAAGAGTTTTATGCAACCGAAGATATGGTCTAAATATGGTATATGAATTCATTCATAAATTAAATACTTTTGAAATCTTGACTCTTGCCAATTAATGCCAAAAGAATAAAAGATATGGAAAAAGCGTCTGGAGCATAATTTAAAAATTTTATTATTCTATTCTTTTTTTTAAGTTATTTGAAAATCTTAAAAATATTTTAAGCAAACTTTACTCTCTAGCAAGCTATGCTCATAATTTTATTCAAATTCCTGCTTAAATTCCCATCGCTTCATGCTTTAAAAAGCTAGCTTTTAATTAAAAGTGACTCCTAGTTGAAATTTCAAATGCAAAGAAATGACAATAGTAAACGTAATAAAAATAAGCTTTTCACCATTGCCAAGTTTCCAAAATAAACGGTACTCAAAACATTACAAATGCCATAAGAGACCATCAAAATTATTATTTTCCCAGGCATTAATGAACCACTTCTCAAGACTTGAAAGGCGTGTTTAGACACTGCCCATCCTTTGGCAATCGGAATGAATTACTGCAATCAAGTACAACTCGACTCGAAATACCGCTTAAAAAAGTAACTGTAAGAAGTACTTGGGGCATTCAAGCGTTTCATTTAAAGCGACTTTGCAGCTATTTTGAACTAAAAACTTCCCAAATACACCAGAAAACACATTTGCCATTTATTTGCATGCTGAGGTGCGCAAAAATTTATCAAAGTAAATGTGGGTCAATCTATAGACCAAAGAGGCCTTGGACACGACTTAATTAGACAGTTAGTCAGGTAGTTTGTGTTTGCATAATTTAGAGTTTGATTGATCGACTTGGGGATGGGCCAAAAAATATGAAATATAAATAAGCCGAGACAAGCCTCGTCACATATGAAAAACAAAAACAAAAAAAAAACAAATATTTTCTGTAATAATAAAAATAATAATAACAAGTAAGATTGCTCTAGTCGGGACCTCCCGACTAGGAGATACCCTGAACCCAGCATTTAACACATACACACAAACTCTCGGCACTAAATAAGT
>SCDY01000423.1:0-63595 GCA_004143825.1 Drosophila micromelanica
TAATTTCTCAAATAATTATGATATACTATTAGGACGAGAATTCTTAGAGAGTTCTCAAGCCCTAATTGATTATAAAAATAAAACCGTGTGTATAAACGATTACACATTCAATATGATAGTTAATTCGGAAAGCGAATTACCTAAGGAACTAGATTTAAAATATCTAACCCCACCCTCATCTGATGACGAACAAATTGTGTTGGCTATCAACAATGAGCTTTCCGAATTTAATGAGTTCCGCTTCGATCATCTGAATGATGAGGACCCCATCTACAACAAGTGAGAAGCCTCTAGTCGGGGCCGCCCGACTAGGACATACCCTGAACCCTGCGATCTGGTTCCATTAACATTTCAGCTCTTTACACATACATACACAATTTCACACATACACACACACACATATACAAATGCACGTCGCACTCACTTTACTCGGTGCGCGTGCCCTCAGTACAGAAACGAAATACTTGTTTTCTTCTAAACGAAATGTATGATCGTTATGACATTATTAGGGACATCAAAATCTATGTAAAAACCAATTTGCAGGTCTGTAGTATTTGATTTGCGATTTTTTGGTTTTATCGATATTGGGGGCGATTGGGGGGAGGTATCCGAAATCAAAATCTGCGTCTAGCTTACACAAACATATCGCATTAATTTTGTTGCTTCTATCTCTTATCGTCGCCCAGATATTGTAAGAAAACCAAAGGTTGTTATCGATTTTTATCGATATTAATGAAACGGAGCAAGTTATTTGTATTGCGTATAATATATACGAACTGAATGAGACCAAGATCAGCTTTCTAGCTTCTGTAGTCTCTGAAATCGACGCGTTCATATAGACAGACAGACGGACATGGCTTAATCGACTCGGTTAGTGATCCTGATCAAGAATATATATACCTAATGGGGTCGCAGATGCCTCTTTCTGCCTCTTTCTTTTTTACCCATTTTAATGGGTTCAGGGTATAAAAAGTATCGGTATCCGGAAAAAAAAACATTGCAAAGTTCACGAAAATTTTAAATTTTTAAATAATAATATATTATATTTATTTTCAATTATATTATTATATTTTCAATGATATAATTTATTAGAGGTATTAGAAGTGTTAACCACAAATAAGTGTCTATCAAATTTAACTTTTTGAATTGCAGCCTTTTGCAGTTTTAATTTTCAATCAACCAATAATTGATTGTATTATTACGAAGCGAACTTACGAAGCATTCTAAAGTTTTCAGAAACCTAACCAGGGTTTTAAGTTATTTAAAACACTGCACATTTAGACAGCTCATTTAACAAGGGCCGCAGGCTACCTGTTAGTTTGCCAACTTGTGTTGTGCATACCCCATTTGGGGTAGTGCGTCTATTCGCACTAAGTTTGCAATTGCATGGTAATAAAATTTATGAAGCTACGCAGCGCTAAATTGCCATTGCCCTACATAAATCAGAGCTGGGTCTCAGGCAGCGCAAAGGTCAGCGGTGGGTGGTGTGGTGCGGTGTGGTAAGTGTGGTGCGGTGTGCGGTGCTGACCGTGCTGACCGTGCTTAACCTGGAGTACAAAAACAACTTAATCCACTTAATAGAGCCAACGGCAGAGACTGCCACAATGTCACACTGGCGTTGATTGCAGGTCCTGGCTGGCCACTAAGGTGTAAGCATAGCGAATGCTACTGGTCTTCTTTGCCAGGAAATTCCGTACACCCCTCTGCACCGCCCCCTCGCACTACGTTGTCAGTTTGCATTAAGTTATGCGGATTTTATCTGGAATTTTGTGCTGTCATAATTGTCAAATCTACCACACATTAAACGTACGACAAACGACGTGGAAGACGACTTCATTTAAATAAATTTGTCGCTTCCTCAATAAAAGCACCGAAATGGCAAGAGCTCGCTTCACTCGACTCCCAGGAGGAAGAGTGGGTAAGTTGGGCACTCTGGGGGCTCTCAGTTTAAAGCCGACTAAAAAGCGAGCAACAACATATTTTATGTCTTTGTAAAACATGAAATCGCATTATGAGTGAATGGACTGAACTCCCTCAACAAGCGTCGCCAACCTCCTCAGCTCCCCTTACGCCTTTGCTTTTGCCGCACAGTGTGAACTTTAGCGGAAACGCCAATTGAATTTAAGTAACCAGACATTATGAATAGCTAGATAAAGCAAAAGAACAGCAGGAGAGGGGGAGAAGCGTTGTGAAAGAGAATTTGCACTGATAAATTCTATTTTAGCCTGACCTTTGCCTCACAATCAGTGTCGGGCATTTAAATCCATTTGGGTTTTCTTCTCTTCTGTTGGTTTATTCTATTCTATTGGTTTATTTTGCTAAATCAAAAAACTAATGTATTCATATTAATCAGATATGCAAATTGTTTTAACGGGGGACGTTCTGATGGTCAAAATGAAAATGGGCCAACAAAAAGAAAATATAACGAGAATAAAACCCAAGAATACAAAGTTTTTGAATACTTCATTTTAAATACCCTTCCAACTATTTATCTGTTCTCAAAATATGTTTTTTACAAACAAAATCAAATGTTAAATGACATTTTGATTAAGTTTAAATTAAATATAGCATTATTTAAAGCACATTGTAATTAAAATATTAAGGAGTAAATTTTAACGGAACGTAATCTTTTCTATTTTTCGTCACCTCAATATATATATATATATATTTAATATCTCTTATATATATTCTCTAAAACTTCTTATAATAATTCATTCCGCATGAAAATTCACTGCCAAAATGGCTATAAACGTTTTGACCAGGTCTCTTGGCCAATGTAAGCGTTTACTTCCTCAGTCCGCCTCCAGCATTTTCTCCATTTTTTTCTTGCAGCCCCAACTTCCCCTTGCCCCTCAGCCCCAGCTGCGTCTGTGCGAAAAAAAACAATCCCAAAACCAATAAGCCGACTTTAAAAATTATGCAAATCGCACCCGATTTGCAAAAAAGTTACTTCGCTTTTTTGCTGCTGCGTCGAGTCGGGTCAAGGCGCAAATCTGACTTGTATAAATAAAAAGGATTTTCGGTTTTTGATTTTGAATCTAATTGAAAAGTTTTGTGCGGCCAGAGTAAGCCAACTATTAACGTGGCTTTTACGGCAAATCTGACTGTGAATTTCCCTAAGTCTATTCAAAAACTGAAATAAGAGAAATCTAAAAAAATGTATTTAAGTTCTCACGTAGTTACAAATAGCTGGTGCACATTTTATTTGGGTCGCAAACGCTGTTTAACATATGTGGAGAGCAAGAGGGTGGGGTTGGGTGGTTGGTGTTTGGCTGAGTGTCCACCCTTTTGACCTTTGGGGCCATTAAGTTCAAAAGTCGCACAAGTTACTTTTGCGGTGATACCATTTGACATATGTTGGACTATTGCTGTACATTTGCATATGTGTGTATGTTTGTGCGTGTGTGTGTGTGTGTGTGTGTGTGTGTAGCTGCAAATCAGACCCAACATTTTGATGCTACGTGCCAATGGCGCACTTTAAAGCCGCCCGGCAAAGGCAACGTGACAAACCCAAACTTCAATTTATGTCAACGTTTTAAGAGAAAACTGAAATCTGAAACAACTAGTCGGATAATGGTAAGCTAAGTGATACGCTAGATCATTTGCTTATATGCTGAACAGAATAAAAGGGGTTTTTTTCCGAAGATAACTCAAGCACAACGGATAATAAGAAACCTTATTTTTAAACGAACGTTTTATTGTCAATTATATAATATAGTACATAATATTTGATAATTGAGATCAAGAAAACAAGCCAATATACCCCATTTATCACATATTTATTGTATACAGGGTATAACAAAGCATTTAATTTTCATTGTTCAATTCAAAAAGATTTTTGATTGATTCGAGGCGCTTTTCTTGGTTTTGGCTTTGTAAAACGATTTCTTTGACAACCTTTGGAGCACTGACAAACAAAATGAGGTAACACTAGATGGAGCTAAAGGTTAGGGTTTTCCTCATTTTGCATGGGCTCGTAATTTGATTGAAAATACCATAATCGATGAATCCGACTTTAAATAAATTTCTGGATAGAACCGCGCATTTCTTGGCCTTAAACTATGGCCATAATAAGTAACTGCGTGGGCTGTTGTCCGGCCCAAATTAAGCTAATTGGCAGTCCGTCAAATGAAAACTTAAATATGCAAAAAGTTGCTGCCAACAAAAGTTATCAAATGAAAAAGCGTCTAGTTCATGTTTCAGCTGAAGAAATCCTTGGTTACGTGAAAAACATGTTTAAAGAGAAAAACTTACGTCAATATGTTATGGAAATGCCTCACTGGGGAGCTAGGGAGATGGTTCAACTGCAGAGCTCTTATTGGAATACCTTAAAGTTCAAAGAAGTTTTTCTGCGATATCTTTGCATCTTTGCGCAACGTTTTTCTCTTGGCCAGAAACAGTTTTCATCACACATCTACATGTATGTACTGCATATAGATAAACCCACCATAGTTCTTGATTTAGGCATGGCTTGGACTTGATTAAAGATAATTTAAGATATGGTTAAGGTAAAGTTTACTTTACTTTATTAATTGTTTTCAAACATTTAGTCGAAAAATATCTCAATTTGATGTCAATAATTTCACTTTGCAAAACAATAGATTTAAGGCAAACTGAAATTCTTCTCTTTAATATTTTGCATTTAAAAGTATTCTCACTTGTTTTATGATTCGCTCAAAAAATCACAAACTTGATTCTTACAAAAATTTTACTTGTCTCCATTTTTATCGCTATTTGCAGACATTGCATAATACGTAAACAATAGCCACAAACACATAGAGAATAGCAACAAATACAGTTTTTATACAAATGTCGAGCTCGTCACGTTATCAAATTCGAATTCGAATGCGAGGCAAAACTTTTGCTTATCAGTAGAAAACTAACAAGTTGCTTGAATTCAACAAAAAATCGCTTTGCCAGAAAAGCAACAACAAGGAGAAAAAAACTAGGGAACAACTTTTGAGGTAATGCTCTACACAACAAATTTGTTGTAATGAATTTGCTTTTAATCAAACATTTAAAACTTTTTAATAAACAAAATAAAATGACTCTAAGAAAGTAAGAAAAAAAAGAAGCGAAAGAAACTTTAGCTTCTGTGTGCTTCAGCAGAGGGTCGAGGGGTCAAAACGCACTCCAAGTGAAGGTCACAGGGGAGAACGGTAAGGGGAAGGGTGGTGGGCCGGTTGTCTTGCCACAGTAGTCAAAGACTTAAGCTATGCGGCAAACTTTTCCCTCGTTTTTCTTATACTCAGAAAACTAAACGTAACATAAAGTAAAGGAGAGTTATAGTTGCAAAAAAAATATACGACTTGCTAATACTCCGCACCAAAGATTTTTTCTTTTTTACAGCTTTAATTATAAGGGCTAGGAAGCTATAAGCTTTTTGTGACGTAAGTGAAAATTAAGAGAGGGATTTTGGAAAAAATTTGGTAAAAGGTAGGCATACAATTTTCCTTGAATTCATGTGACAGCAATTTCAGTTTAAACTGCTTTGTATACTTTCATTGGAACTGTTTTTTAGACTAATGGGTAAGCCCAAAGAGCGGAAAATTGTGTATGAACAAAAATGCAATTCCACTTTAGCTTTCAGATTCAAGCTTATTTTAAGATACATGCGTTTCGGGCATGAATTTGAGTGGATCTGATGTGATAATATTACCCGGGTATTAAATATTAATAGCACATTTTGTGACACCCCATTAAGTACATTTTACGTTTACAGGGTATGAATAAAATATTGTAAATTCGTTTGGAAAGTTTTTGAACATATTTTGGCAAACGAGCCAAGCCGCAGGTCGGTTATATTAATGGTCAACCGTCAAGATGGAAGAGCTCGGGGGGTTCTCAAGTTTTAGCTGTCAGACGCAGTCAAAAAATAAATAAATAAAAAAAAAAACAAATAAAAACAATATGAAAAAACGCGAACACCCGTAAAGGTAACTGCAAAAAAATAAAAAACTAAACACAATTCCGATGCGATTTTGTGGAAATGTGAATAAACTTTTCTGAAGAAAAAGTGTCTGGAAAAGCGTCTTGCAGTAAAAATGCTGCAATAGTTCAAGTTTTTCATGACGTTGCATATTTTAGCCACAATGTTGCAAAGACTACGGACTTAATACAAAAGTGTGTGTGTGTAAATGTGTGTGTGTGTGTGTGTTATGCTTTTGCTTACCTGTTCATTGTGCGGCGAACTTAAAATTGCAACACAAACAACTTTAATGAAAACGACGACGCGACGGCTACAAAATAGCGAAAACAACAACAACATCAGAAAAGCGAGAAAACAAAGTGAGCTGCGCGCAAAGCTTTTTACAGCTTGCGGGCGTGTGCGTGCGAAAGAGATGCAACTATACTGGCTGCCCCGAGCGACTGAACTGTAATTATGCTGCCGCTCCTTCATGCCACTGCCGCTCTTTCTGCCGACGCCGGTGCTGTTTGCCAGTCGCCATGATAGACACGTGAGTAAATTAGTTGCAGTCAAGTTGATTTCTCGCACAATAGAAAAAGAGACAAAACAACAAAATAAAAAAAGCAAGAGTTCACTTTCGCTGCAGATGTAGTTGTACATTTTTATGCGAACTGCGCGTGCAAATAATAACAACAGTTGGACACGCAATGCAATTACAGTTAGATCTGCGCTGTTGCTGTCTTTCTGTTGTAAATTGCTGTTTTTACTGGCACGTAATATTTAATTAACATTGCAACTTCAGAAAATGCCAGTAGCAGCAGCGGCAGCAACAACAGCAGCAGTTGGTAGTCAATTTATTTTGCCCGGCAGCTGTTGTTGTTGGTGTCTCAACGTTTCTCTTTTAAACGAAAGCGACGCGTTTAGTTTTTGACACTTCGTGCAACCGAGGTAAGAACAACAAGAAGAAAACACGACGAGCATTCGTTAAATTTTGCTCACTCTCAACTCGACGCTCTTTGGCACTGCGCACTTGGCTAACCTGTGACGGCGTCGGCGTCGACGCAGGTAACTCAGTTGTTGCTCCCTCTCTCACACGCACACACACATGCGCAGACGCAAACAGGTAGTCGCAGACACTCACACAAACGCAACGAAGCAGAAACCATACGCAAACCGTCGCGTTTTTTATTGCTTGCTTTTTCTTTCCTTTTTTTTTGTTGTTAATATTTTGCAAAACGACGTCACTATTTCTCAAGCATTTGGTAAATATAGGCGTATATAACTTTTACACATTAGCTTGCTTTTAAACATTCACAGCTTTTTCTACACATTGCACAATTTGAATTTGCTAAAATTTTCTTATTTGTTTGTCGTTATTGTACCAGTTTCCGTAAACGACGCGCAGCGCGCTTGCGCTCACAACAAAAGTCGCTAGACAACTGAAACTGAAGTTGCAGCAACGACGAGTGAGACAGAGAGTCTTTGGACAACTGAGCGTCGGTAATGGTCAGCGCTTCACAGTTAGACGCTGCTCCCGCTCTCAGCAGGCGTTGGCGTCGCCATTTCGTTGAATTGTGCGGCGATAAATGAATGACGATCGTTTCTTTAAAGCTTTGTGTTGTTGCTGTTGTTCGCTATCGCCGCAAAGCTTTGTCTTAAAAGGGGCCGGGCTGGCCTTCAAAACCATATTGAGTACAAAACCGTTATTCCGCGGAAGTTGCTGATAAAGCTGAGAAAACTATTTATCAGTATGAGGAGTGTGCAATTAAAAGAGCTATAAATTTAATACGCAGAAATAATTTATTGCTATTGCAGCAAAGCTTTGGCGTTAATCATAAAAAGTAAAGCGAAATAAGAGCCCCCTATTTTTTTTTGCATGGAAGTTGCTGATAAAGCTAAGAAAACTTGTTATGCGTGGATTCGAAAGGGGTGTGCGGTGGCATATCGATCAGAGAAAAGGATGCTAAATAAGACATAAAAAATGTTTGATTTTATAAATAGGAAAAATTAAAATAAGTTTTTTAAATAAAGTACAAAAAATAATAAATTTTTTTTTTTGGTCGATAACATCAGTCTAGGTACATATGTGTATATATATTTTTTGTTAGTGTATTCAAGTTGTGTAAACATCAATTATTTTTATACAGTATGCAGCATTTTGTTTTGTGTTCTGATTTGCGAATTTCCTTTGGATTAATTTGATGCCCCCCTCTTCACTCTCTCTTTGTACGTATTTGGTAGCTACTGAGGCCGCTGAGGCCTCGGCTTTTTATACGGCGTCAGGAATCCGAGCAAAGCTTAAGTGCGCATTTGAATTTCAATCAGGCCGTCGACGTCGAAATAAATAAACCGCTTGGGCCGCAGCTGGCGCGATGCGATGCTCCCACCCGTTGCCAACGAGCAACGGTACTTATCGATATGCCACACGCGGCTCACGCTGCTGCTGCTGCTGCGTTGCTACGCAACCCCATCCCACCCCCGCCCCGCCCCGCCCCGCCTACTCACCATTAATGATTCTGGTCAGCTTGTTGCGTCGCGTTGACGATGGACTTAGCATGCTCTCGCGGCGACTGTTGCCGGCGCTGCCGCCGCCGCCGCCGCTGCCGACTCCGCTGCCATTGCCGCCAGCCGCCAGTTCGCCATAATTGACATTCAGCTGAGCGTGCACCTGGGCGCAGGATGTGGCCGTGGCGGCGGCAATGCTGCTGCACGTCGAGTACAGGCTGCTCGCCGAGGGACGTTTGCTGAACGGTGTGGGTATCCCGGCGACCGCCGTTGCAGTCCGCGGTATGTCCAGCGAGGGGCGTGGCAGGTCGCTAAACACAATCTCCGCAAAGGAATCAATGCTGGCCGAGCGCTGAAGCGCGCTGCTGTCCTTACGCCTGCAAGCAGAGGAGGAGGAAACGCTTTAGGGTACACGGCAAAAAAATGCTTAATAAATTACTTTTAAGATATCTTGAAATTTATAATTTGTATTAATTTCTGACTGTTGATTGATTTGACAAAATTCTTAGAATAATTGGTAATTCATAATTTCAGCAATATAATGATTATTTATGTATGATGTTTGTGCAATGTCCGTCTTGGTGTCCATAAATAATTGATTGATAAATAAAATTTTAAAAAAATTTTATATTTCCTTTTTTATTAATTTATGTTAGTTTAAGGCAATAAAAGTGCTAAAATATAAGCCAAAAGAATTGTACAAACATATGATAGATTAAAAAAAAATTAATAAATATAAAAACATTTTATTTTTCCTTTTTATTTATTTATTTAATTTAGTGTATAAAATATGTTTAAAGCAATCAAAGTGCTAAAATATAAGCCAAAACATATGTAAAAATATATAATATATTTAAAAAAAAATAACTAATTAATATATATATATATATGATAATTAACATTAAGTTTACTATGGAAAAAGGGCTAAAAAAGTACTCTAATTTATAAACTTGATTTTGAAACAAGTATTTGTACTAGGTCAAGAAAACCCGTTGATTAAGTACGGATTGCTAGATTTTTGTTTTCTCTGTAAAGTAGGTGCAAGTGGCAAGTGTCAGAGAACGTCGCTGTAAGCACAAGCTGGCACTTGTTGCAAGTTGTTTGACAAACTTGCCAACTATCGCAATTACTTGTGATTCACGCTGCACTGGACATTTTTTAATGGCCATCAAGAGTCGCCGTCCCCGTCGCCGTCGCCAGTCGCGGTCACTGGCCGGCCGGCCTAGTTACCATCACCATTAGATTGGCCATTAACATAATGTAGACACTGTTTTATGGCCAAAGAGAAAGCCTTGGGGTCGCCGCTGCTGCTGCTGCCAGCTGGCGCTAATGCTATGGCTAATGTGCTCTTTGCCATTGACGTGTCCATTCTGGCCAACTTTATAACCATTCTTGCAGCAACGCGTTGAACTGCGAGTCTGCATCCCTCCTCTCCCCACACGGAAAGGGGAGACAAACTGGGAATCAAACTGCAATTCAGTGGCTCTTAATGGGTGAATGTGACAACAGAATATGAAGATAAAATGGCCAATTGTCGGATGGCAATTACAAAGGAGACATTGAACCCGAATTCGGGAATATGTACTGCTCTCTATATATATGACACCTCTTTTCTCCCTCACAACCCTTTTGACCCGCTTCCTACATCTGTGAACCCAGGTCTTGGTTCGAATCTTGGCTAGACACGCCTATAAAAAATATATATTTTTTTAAAATCTATTTTCATTTATAAGTTACTTTTTTTGCACACAAATTTAGCGGATAATTAACTAAATAAAATAAAAATAAAATCTTGGCTAAACACGCCTATAAAAAATATATCTTTTTTAAAATTTATTTTCAATTATAAGTTAGTTTTTTCTTATATAAAAATTTAGCAGCTAATTCACTAAATAAAATATAAATATAAAAAGTAAACCCCATTATTATTCATGTATTAAACGTTCACCAAAGTAAAGTAAAGTAAATACTTTCACGCTTAAGAGATTTCCACCAGTTTTAGTTCGAAATTGTCACAACTCTGTAGTTACTAATTAGTTGCCACTGATTCCATAGAATTTTCATGTATTTCCGACAGCAATCTCTGTCTCCCTGCTTGCCTCTGTATCCTCCTTTTGGATTTCTCCCAATTTCTTGATAAAACTTAAGTCCAAAAATGACATTCAATCATTTATAATATAATTGACGTATTTAATTGAACTGTTTCTCAGAATTTGAAATTAGAAATGCTCAAATGTAACGGTAATATTTGAGTTCCACGTAATTAAGCCAGTTCTTAAGAACGTTAAATTGTCTTAAAGATGCTCTTTAGCCAGCTACAAGCTGCCTGTATTTTAACTTTGTATTTACTTTCCTTTGGAGGAAACTAAGATGAAGAACGGTAAAACTAAATATTGCTGACATGTTTAAAACAAACGACATAAAATCTAAGAAGTATGTAAATAAATTATTGGTTATTCTTATAAATGCCTGCTTCTGCCTCTATTACACACATATTAAATTTAAATGATTTAAGAAATTATTTGACATTTAATAGCAGCAAACATTTTATATCATGTGTCGGTGTTTTGTTGCAATGCAAATTAACTTTTTTAACATTATGTATAACACCTAATTCAATCAAGGAATTGCAGGTGAAAGCCGAAAACTCTTTCAATAATTATTTAACGTTTGCATAATCGGCAAAGCAGTCGCCGTTGATATTAAAGATTTTGCGACCTTGTGTTGGTAACACATCACTCAACATTTTGTCCATTAAAATATGCACCACATGTCGTATGCGCAACAATTCCAGTTAAAACCGCAAGACGCTGTTTGCAATCAAAACGCGCTGCAATCCCCCGTTCCCCTTGTTCCACCCCAACAGCCGCATTAATAAAGTTTGTGTTAACAGGCATACCAGAGTGTGTGTGTGTGTGTGTGTGTGTGTGGGTGTGCACACATACGCTAATTGCGTTAATTCAAAACCCAAATAAACGCACAAATCTCTACCCCTACATCCTCAAACCATCAAACATAAGGATAAGGAGTTCTTGTGGCTACAAGCGAAGAAGAAGATTGCAAGAAAGTGACTTTGCATTAGAGATGAGCGAGATTCAATGAAAAGGAATTTATGTATATATACATACATACATATATATAGAATTTATTTAGTACGAAAATTCTTGTAATGAATATTTGTAAATATAATTCAAGACTTGTGTTTTTATGCAAGATAAATTTATAGTTCTGAAATCCATGATGTATAATGAACTATAGCATAAAAAGGATTATTGAAAAGCCAATTATTTATAAGCTTTTAAGGAATATAGCCATCTGGCTTGGATTTTCTCTGAGTGTACATTTAGATTACGCGCTTAATTACCAAATTTTTGGAATTCGAGGCTTTACTTAAAATAATCCGAATGGTTTCGAAGGCGTAGAATTTGTAAGGATCCAAACTGAAATATCATCTAAAATTATCTCCTTTTCATTAACCAAATTCAGATTAAGGGCTTAAATATATATACTAAATGAAATGTGAATTAACATATTTTTTGTGTAAGCTTGTAAGTATCCAAATTTGAATAGCTTCTAAAATATTCTCCTTGCCATTTATCGAACATAGTCAATACAGTTCATATTGAGTTTAAATTCGTCCTGAACAAGTGCAGCTGAGTGAAGGACTAATCAGGACATGCGTCCATCTCTATTAGCTGTCACGCTGCAAAAATAATTAAGTCACTTGTCAATTAAACACATACATGCACATAATTTGCCAACAGCTAAATACGCTTAATCAACGCAAATTCAATCAAGTTACAAGCAACTCACCTCCCTCCCTCCCTCCCTGCCTACATCGTGCTCCCCTTTTGCAATGTGCGAGAAAAAAAACAAACAACGTTGTCATCTCATCATTGTGATTGTTGTGTAGTTGGGGCAAGGGCTACCGCTTGCCCTAGCACTTGCCACATTTCGTGGCAGTCAGATGTACTCATAGTTGTCAACTTGATGCTGTGTGTAGGTGTGTGTGTGTGTGTGTGTGTGTGTGTGTGACATGCGAAAAGTCTGCAATGCAGATGAGTTTGTGGCAGGCAGCAGTTGAGGCAGAAACAACAACAGTGCCCAGCAACTTGAGCGGCAGCAAAGTCAATAGTAATCATTGTTATTAATTTAGGCGTCTATTTATGTGTGAGTGTGTGTGTGTGTGTGTGTGTGTGTTTACTCTCCTGCACCTCAAAAAGCACTTTAACTGTGTAACTAACTGCCAACTAGTAGCAATATGTCAACATAAGCAACACTCAAATAGAGCAAGTAAAACTAACTAATTTAGAGCATATTTAGTCGAAAATACCCTGTAACCTAATAAAAACAAGATCCAAATAATTTAGCTATACGAAATCTTAGTAAATTATATCAAATTACCTAATTTAAATACATTTATAAATAGTATTCAATAATTTTAGCCTAGTTGCAAATCTGCTCGATGACATGCTCGCTGACAAGTCATGAACGTTTTTGACAACCTTGGTTGAATATCATTGAAAGTTTTTATTATTCTTGGCGAACAAAATCAAAAGCAGTCGTGTAATGCTTGACGACATACTTAATGACATGTCAGAAGCACATAAATCAACCGAAATAGATACATATATATATATACATTTTATAATATAATCTCTTCAAAAATATTTTAAAAAGTTGCTCCACATAAGCTTACATTGCCATCGCCTGTAATATGTAACAATATTTTACTTTTGAACTTATCTGCAAACGCCGCGCTAAAAGACAATGTGGCTGACATGTCATTAAGAGTGTCATGCATAGCCTTCTTTATGGTTACAGGGCATGGCGAATTCATTTGGTTCATTTGACATTGGGCAAAAACATGAGCATGCGTTGCCGTTTGACAAGGTTAGTTTCATTTACCACCAACTTAGGTGCTTGACAATAAAGCAACCTTTTCGGTATGTGTGTTATGTGTGTGTGTGTGTGTGTGCACATACAGTTGCCAGTTGGTTGAGTGTCTTTCCTTGCCATTCAGTTACTATGCTCGGGCTGACAACTGTCTGCTCATTTGCACTTTAAGCAAATTCCCATTTCAGTTGACAACTCGCAACTGATTTCCAGGGACTCAATTGTAGCCATATGTGTGTGTACACACACACACACACACCCTCATTGCTGACATTTTCTTTGCACACTTGAGCGTGTAATTCTCAAGAATTCGCTCCTCGCCTAGACACCCCACAGCCCCCCCCTTGTGCCGCAACATCGCGATGCTTTTAAAACGATTTTGGTACCGCTGTCAACTTAGTGTTAGAATTTCGCTGAACAATGCGGGAAATAAGTAAGCTCCAGTTGGCTGGCAAAGGCAAATGAATAAGGCATGTCGCGTGCTTTACAAAAAGAGCAAGAAATTGAATGTGCACTGAATGGGCACTGGTAAAAGAACTGCTCCTTTCAGTGGTTACAGTGATTTAAAGCTAATTAAATGGTAGCTTTTTAAGCGTTGGTAGCAGACGATAAATGTGACAAACATCTGGTTTTTTTTTTGCTATATATATAAGTAAACTAGTAGGAGAAACATATACTATTATACTCTGTACATATTACAAGTTGGTGAGACAGGGTATATTAAAGTGGTTCAGTCGATCAACTCTGTTTGTATTTATACAGTTCACTTGTCTTCCTTAACGTCAATAAATAACGATTCGAAAGTATTTAAAATCTTCTGGATACTATTCCCAAATACAATTAAAAACTGGCCCCCATTTAAAGAAGTATTTACATTATTTTTTAACATATATAATGTATATATATACACCTCAAAACTCTTCAAAGTAAATTGAAGGGTGTGTGCAGTTGGGAATTCTTGACGAGATTAGGTAACAAGAGGTTCCATTACAACTTTAAAATACATCATGTTTTTTAAAAATCAAATTTTTGGCCATTTTGCTTATTTGAGAAGAACTGTTGTCCCAAAACCCGGCTCCGCATTGCCAAATAATGCATGACAGTTGAACGCTGCACCTTTCTCTTTTCGTGCATATTGTGCCACAACTCATAACCGTACACAGTTTATCCATTTTGGCAATATGTCGCATCATTGTACGCCCCCATATAGACCTTGTGCACGGCAACAAAGAATCGGTGCGTATTGTGACCTTTTTTTCAACGTGGCCAACGCATCAGCACCGGCAACAGCTGTAGCATCTGTGGTTGTGGCAGCCACAGTGGCAACATCAAACGACAAAAACATGAAGTGACTGAGAATGATTTAAAAATAAGTAAGAGTGCAAGAGACGCGATTGCTCAAATGTGGTTATATCCTGTAGCAACAGGTAGAAAAATATATATAAAAAAATGATCTAAATGATAAATTGCGAATTATTAAAAATTTATCTAATATATAAATGTAAATATAATTGCAAATAAAATTAATTAAATTAGAACTTCAATTCAAATTGACAACCAATTAATATTAATGATGTATTATATATAATGTTTAATTTATTTTTTAAATAAAACCTTAAGAAGATACAGCAACAGAATATTTTTTTAAAATAAAGTGTAATATTTAAGGGAATACTTTCAAACGTTGTATTAATTAATTCTATTACTTTTCTGGGAATTTTGCAATACATACTTTTATCTTTCACATAATATTGCAATTACTTCTAGAGTGCTATCAACAAATTAGGCCATGGAAAAAACTTATAAATACATATACTATACAAGTGCCTATCATAGTGCCTAAGATCTCATCTACCCATATACCATCCTTTCTAGTTACCCGTATTCACCTTCACTATAAATTAAACCAACCTTTCGTCATTTACTTTTTTTATTACAGGGTATAACAAAATGGCAGCAATGGCAGCAGTAATGGCGGCAACAAATTGTAACCGACATTGACGACATGAAATGTTGTTGTATACATTTTTGTTTCTTTTTTTTCTGCATGTTGTTGTGCAATTTATAAAAATTTTACAGTACATAGCTGGCTGAGGCGTTGTCACGCCCTCATTCTGACTAGCTAATGAGCTCGTCTGCGTGAGTGTGTGTGTGTAGGTGTAGTCTGTGTGTTTGCCTGTGTACCACATGACGTATGCGCAATTTTCATTTATGCTCCGTTTGCTCAGCTGTCAGTTGGCCTGTCTCTCGGCTAGTTGCAGCCCGCTACACGCACAAAAACTTGATCCGCAACAACGACCAGAACAACCACAACAACATCCACAAAAGAACATCATGAACAGAGTCAAGTAAAGCCAAGTAAAGAAGCTAAGGAACTGTGGCAAGACACTGTTTTATTGGCTGGCTGCGTTTGTTCTTCGGCGTTTGAAAATAAACTTTTGATACCCAGTAATCATGTAACGTAAAGGTTAAAGTTAAAATAGTATTAAATCGATGGGTCAGCTGATGTTCGATGATGGGAAATGATCGATAACTTGGAGCACTGAATAATATGAAATATTCACTCCGCTCTAAAATTAGAAACATCTTTGCTGGCAACAGGGCATCTCCTACTCGAGCATTCTCGACTTACAATATTTTTTTGTTTTGGTTGCTTTGTTGCCTTTGTGGCTCATGAATAATGCATTCACAATTAAGCTTGTGAGCCAAACCGAGTCGGGGCTAGCGAAGTAAACCCAAAAACAGTTCCTCTTGTATATCTTTAGCTTTCAGCTCATGCAGCTAACAGTTTGTTCGTGTTATTATTCCAATTGTAGCTATTGCTCTGCTTTGTTGTTGTTCTTTCATTTGCTAAATTTAGCAACAAATGCAGCTACAAAATTATTTTGAGTGCTCTACTTAAGTGGGGTTGACTAAGAGGTGCTCTGTAAGCAGACTCGAGCCGATGTTTTATGCATTCCTAATTGCATCTATACGCATTAACGTACCTAAATGCATACCCTCTTTTGCTCTTAAACAACTTTTGTGCTTATATTCGAAACGTTCTGAAAGTGTATATATATATATATGTTTATACCTAAAATCAGGATATTGTTTTAATATATATATATATATATATATATCTTTTTTTTTTTTAATATACGTTAACAGTACATACACTTATATTACTAATCTTACAGTTTTGATCTACGAAATTAGCTGTATTGAAGAGTGAAAAAAATCGATACTTATCGATTTTAACAAATTATTGGCTCTACCGAAGTAAAATAAAAACTTTTTTGCATTTGCTTTTTGAGAATTCAATTCTTAGCTCCTTAATTATGTTAAATCGATGAGCAGGGCAAGTTATATTTATATATATTTTACATATGTATTTTCGTTCTGGGAATGTCTTTTATTGCATGTTATATACTCTTTCACCCATTGTTTTATAGGACAGAAGTCCAATTTATACACAAATGAAATACAGCACCCAAAAATAAAACTAAATCTCCTCACTTTTTTCTCTCTTCTCTCTGTATGCAATTCCCTGTGTTGTTTTTAAATATCAAAGTTTAAATTCATAAAACGACGCTTTGTGTTTTGCAGCGCGCGACGTTAGAAACAAATTTCATGAACTAACTAACTAAACTAACCAACTTTGCGTTGCAATCAGCATTTTAGTATTTGCGCGCAGTCCAGTCAAGTGGGTGGGGGTAGGCGAAGGAGGAGGGGAAAGGGGTACTGTGCGTGCTGCTGGCAACTTGTTTTTGTTTCAGTTGTGCAGCAGCAGCTCCTGTGGCGTGTTTGCAAATATAATTTGGAGGCAAGTTGTGTTGACACTTGCCACATCGGCAGCTACCACGCCCAGAGATTCTCCCTGTATTTCACCCAGGATTGGCATTGCAACTGACAGTTTTCAGCTTAGTTTAGCATCACTTGACCAGCTCGTACGCACTTACTTGAGTAGTTGAGTAGCTGAGCAGTAGCTGAAATATTGTAAGCACGTTCTCAAAGCTATAGAAATCCTTTCCTCTCAAATAGCGAGTCCTTAGCAAAATGAATAATTCAGCGAGCGAAATGTAGTGCAAAGCAGCTTTTGATTAACTTGTGAAGTAGTAAATGTCGTCCTTTAGAAGAATCCCATTGGAGAGTGGAATATACTCCAGAGGTCATGGTATTTTAAGAGATTTTACCCCTGGCTTAGTTTTGATTTAAAAAGCTTTTGTTTATGTAAATAAGTTTAAACTGTCTCCGCCAGTAAGTCAATAATTTAAACATTCAGTCAATCAATCAATTACCCTGTGAGGTAGTTAAATATTAAGTTATTCAATTAATTAGTAAATCGGTCAGTCAGTCAATAACGTGGTCAATCAGTCAATCAATCGAAAAATCAGTCAGTTGTTTATTCAGTCTCTCATTCATTTAGTCTGTCAATCAGTATCATATATTTCCATTTACAAAATACATCAGTCAGTAAGTCTATTACGCAATATGTTAGTCAATCAACCAACAAATCAGTCAGTAAATCAATCAGTCAGTCTGGAAAATTAATTAAGTTCTGAATCCGTACTGTCTCAATCATGTTACTTCATTGGATTTATTTACTTTGTGTGTGAATCTTTTTTTTTAAATTCTTTGCCCGTTTCTTTCGGGGAAAAACGATGTAACAAGCTCGTAAGAGTGCAACTAATTAGTGAAGCACATGCGAGGGACGAGGGGTGAAGAAGGGGAGTGAGCCTGCAACCGAGCTAAAACTCATGTCTTTTGGGGTCTGTCGACAGCAGGAGCTGCATGAAAAGCGATCCCTTGCAGCATGTGTCTTCATTTGCGGGCAAGCAAAAAGCAAATGAAGATAAATGCGGGCACTCGAGTGACGCCGGGCAATGTCATCGGACATCGGACACCGGACAGCGGACAGAGACTCCCCACGCGCGATTCCTCCCCACAAATCTCACTTGTTCACATCTGGCCAGCAATTAGGTGGCACACATGCAAGCTGCCACAGGTGCCACAGCTGCCACACGGAAAGAAAACATCGTAACATGAAAATTGAAATTAAATTAAATTAATTAATTAAATTCAATAATCAAGTTTATCATACATGAAAAGTGAATTCTAAATAAACGAATTAAAAATTATATCTCTAAATTTAATAATTAATCTTGATTTCAGACAGTTATATTTTTGATTTAAAAATATAAAATATTAAAAAAAAAAAATTGTATATTTTAAATTATTTTCACATAAATTTTCCGTGCTTATCTCAAGAATCGCAAATGTGTTCAAACTGAATTTCAGTTCGACCTTATTTTCACTCTCAGTTATATTTTTGATATGACTATAAAATTTAAAAATATAAAATCGACCTTATTCTCTCTCAGTTATAATTTTGATATGACTATAAAATTTATAAATATAAAATCTTAAAAAAATATATATATATATATTTTAAATTCTTTTTTCTTAAATTATATTTTTCATGCTTATCTCAGTATATTTTAATAGAATCGCAAATGTGTGCATTCGAACCTAATTTTAGTTTGACTTATTTCTCTCTCTGCACTGGCTGTGGCATGCATCCACTTTGCGGCAGAAATTAAATTAACTAATTGCCAAAGCGCTGGCAGTCAAGGTGAGGACTGACAAGGTAACAGACAGTAGCTAGTTAGACACCTGCCGGTTGACACATAAATTAGATACGCACCTTTCCCATGACAGACGTCGCGGCGCCTCCTCGCCCAGACCGATGCCCAGTGCCTGGGGCGTCTCCACGTGGTAAGTGTCGCCGTGCGACGACGACGAAGGCGGCGGCTGTAGATTGGATCTGGCCGTAATGGCGCTTGATTGATGCAGCAATTTGGCCAGCCGTGTGAAAGTCGAGCCGCTGCCGCTGCTGCTGCCACCGCTGCCGCTGCCACCCTCAGCCATGGCGAAGTCGTGCAGATGCTGGTGCGGATACTGGTGGTCCCGCGAGAGCGGCGTGGTTGCCTCCGAGCATGCGGTGGCACGTTTTTTCGCCGCCAGGCGATACGGATAGCCACGCGAGGCTGCCACGGAGTGCGGGGCCGGTATTCTGTGGCAAATTGTAAAGTCAAGTGATTGCACAACAAGGACTTGTGGCAAATGTCACGTATGGGCGTGCACTGAGAGAAACGCTTGTATAAGTTAAAAAAAAAATAAAAATATTAATTTGAAAAAAAAAAAATTTTTAATTGAAAAACATCAGACTGGATTCGAACCAAGAGATAGTAAATAAGTAAATTCAAGCAAAATAAAATTGTAAAAAATTGTGTCAAGCATTTCTCTCAGTGTAGTCAACATAAGCCATACGCTGGTCTCATCTCGGCTTACCTGAGTAGAAGTGAGCCATCCGCATGGCACTCGAAATCGTCGGATAGCTGATACATCGAACTATCGGCAACATGTTGCTGATACAGGTGCAAATGTTGCTGTGCCACATGTTGTTGCATGGCGGCATGTGCGGCATGTGCGTGCGGCGAGCTGCCCGATGATTTGCGACGGTAAATCAGCGAGCAATCATCTTTTGGCAAATTCAATGATTTCACCATAAGTGTGTTGTTGTTGTTGTTGGTCAGGTTGCTGTTGTTGTTATTGTGGCTGCCACAGACGGCACCACCACCACCACCACCGCCCCCGCCGCCGCTGCCACGTGTAAGCAGAGACCAGCGATGGCCACTGGCGCTGCCGCTGCGGTTTTTGCAGTCTGTGCAAGTATAGATATTTGAATATAACGAATATTATTAGTGACTATAACATTATGGATATAGCGTGTGTGTGTGTGTGTGTCCTTCAAATTTGATTCAATTTAAATGCAAGCTGAAAACTTGTCGAAAAGTTTTAATTACTTTACGCACACATGACAGTCTATGCCTATACAATTAAGCAGGGGTTGTTCAGACTAGGTTTCAACTTTGGTTCGTCATATTTATTTAAAAGTAAATTGTTTTTACTGTTTACCAAAACTATTTTAAAGCTGGACTTCTCTTTTTAGTTTGCTTATTTTTAATTGGATTGAGCGAATTTTCCTTTGTCAGCTTGGCTCAAAGCCTTCAAATATCTAAGAAATTTTGTTTATTTTTACTTAAAAAGTTAATCAATAAATAATTTTCTCTTTAACTTTCCATCAAAGATCTACTTTTTCTTTAAATTTAGTTAGCTAAATTATTTTCATAATATCTTAAATTTCTAATATGTAGGACGTTGTCAGGCGCATCTACTTGACTTCTTGTCTCTGACCACGCCCATTTCACGCAGCTGCCTCTCTGCTCTCTAATCAGACAAAATGTGTAGCATATTTTTTAGCGCGGCAACCACAATATTTATGGTAGATTTATTAGATCGGGCGCGTGCAATGCCGCGGATGCATAATATTGCCATAAATTATAATCTCGGTATTCAGATGACAGCTACACGTGCGCGATAACCTCAACTCTTATTTATCTAGAGTGAACTTGATTTATTTTTGCTGTTTTTTTTTTATTATCTTTCATTTCTATTGTGTTATTTGATTTTGTATGCATGATGACCTGTACACCAAATGTTTGGGAACGGGCGGGCTGATTGTTTATTTACAAACAATTTACAATGTGCGGTCGTTCGGCACACCTGCATCTGTGTATCCGCAGCTGAGAGATGATGTTAAACTGAACTTAATGTGAAAACACACAGAAGATTATAGATAAAATGTTTTATAATCACAAACTGGCAAGTGTTTGACTGAGAAATACCCTACTATCATAAAGATATATATTTTATGGGAGTATATAAAAGAGCAAGATTCTTATGCTAAAGTTTTATTAAAATTCCTTGATATAGTTTAAGTTATAGCAACTTGAAATTTGGGAGAAGAAACTTTTCAGAAAATTTAAAAACATAAATCTGGAAGTTATAAAAATTGTCTGCATGATTTTTAGAAAAAGAAACGTATATGAAATTTATTTTAAAGTGGATTTTAATAATAATTTTGAGTTTAACAATCAACAAATTTTCAGTTTCAAAATTTGTTTAAACATTTTTTTTTTCAAAAAAAAAAAAGAAAACAAAATGGTATATACAAAATGAAAAGAAAGAAGAACAGATTTAATCAATCAATTTGGACTCCTCATATTTATTTTAATGCTGCTTTTTGTACTAATTCATATCATATCATATCATATCAATGAAATAAGTGATTTTTTTCTTAACAAATGTGATTTTTAAAATTATGAATATTTAGATGCTGAATCAATTTAGAGAACAATACATTTTTTAAATGGGGTGTGCTCAGCCAAGATTTTTTCATAATTAAAGCCTATGCATGCAATATGTGACTGTCAGCATGCAATTGCAATCCAATTATAGCTGGCATGGAGTGAGGGCAATTAGCAAGTGGATATGGCAACAATGTGTATATATATTTATATTTATATTTATTTTGTTGTGCTACGCACCCAAATGAAATGTTTGTTTATCCGTGTGCAGCGAGACAACCGGAAGTCCTGGCACAATGATGGCGGGCAGCGTGCGCGACCGTAACAAGGGCGGCGGCAATTTGCGGCTGCCGCTGCGCGATTGTGAGCCGCCGACGCCCACACAGCCGCTCGCACCGCCAACGCCGACTCCGCTCTGTTGTGCCCTGCAACGAGAGAGAGAGAGAATGAGATAGTGTGTGTGAGAGAAAGTGAAATAATAAGTTAATGTTATTATTTATTAAAGGCGACTGCGGAACAGCAAGCAAATGCAATTACTTCGGGGTGCTGCGTACACTCTGAGAAAATCGGAGTTTAAAAGTTAAGCTTAAGAAAAATTCTTTGCTTTTTTTAATCTTAACATTATAGTTGTAAAAAGGGGCAGGAATCTCTTTGATTGCATAAATGAAAATACGAACTTCTATTAAAATTAGACAAAAATCAATTATTCTACTTTTGATTTATAAATAAAAAATATTATATTTAGCTTTCAAACTTTGAGAGTGTGACCTAAGATGGCTTGAAATATAGAAAGGGTTTCCTATTTGGAAAATTTTAGAACGCTTCTTGTACTTGATTAAAGTACAAATTCTTTGCTGCCTTTCTCCAAGTGATGGAATAGTTCAACCCTTTCTTTACGGGGCAGCAGCTCTATTGGAATTTAATTTCCGATACATTTGCATGCTGATTATACGTATGCGGGGGGAGGGTCGCGGGTGTGTCAGCTGTGAATTACATTTGATTGTTAGCAGCAAAATGATTTCTCTTGCACTCTTTCCTCACAGAGAGTGCCCCCAGCACGTTAGGTTGCATACCAAATGCGAAAGCTGTCAGTGACACGAGGCCTTCTGCCAATCCCTTCTCCTGCATCTCCTACCCACCCCCTTATCATTTTCCCCTAACTGTTGTGTGCTGTCACCCCTTTCAAAAATTGCTCAACTTGACGTATGATTGAATTTCTGGCGCTTGATGCTGCTGTTGCCAATGCTGCCTCTGTCGACGTCAACTGCTCTGCCTGCCAAGTGTCAGCTGACTGATCTGATATGCTGCTGCCACTCATTGAACGTATACGGTTATTTGTATACCCTGTTCTTCTGCAATTTTGAGCTGCTAAGCATCTTTTATAAGTTCTCATATGAAAAATTAAAAATCGATTTCTGGATTTTGATCATACTTTGGAAAAACTTAGAGCTACATATATGAAATGCTGTTTATAAAAATTTTTAAATGCTAAGAATAATTATGTTGTTTTTTTCCTAAGTAATTTACCTTATGCCTAAGAAATAGAATACTATCGATTTGAAGTACCAGTTTTTAAGGCATAGATCGGAAGTTAAGGTTTTCTTATATGGCTTTGTATAGATTTTAGCTTTTAATTTAAAATTATTTATTTCAAAAATTCTGAAAACTTGATGAAATACGTTGATTTTCTTTTGGTATAAATACACATCTTACTATTACTTATTATTACTTACTCTTACAATTTTGCTCTCTTCTTTTATTTCTGTCCGATAAAATAGTTGATATTTTGCAGAAAGAAATCGAAAATCTGCAAGCACTCCAAATGAATGCCTGCGTATCCTGCAAATATGTACACATGTATGTATGTGTGTGTGTGTGTGTGTGTAAGCTCTTTATATGCTAGTCGTATCAAAAGTTGGCTGCCAACGCGCTTAGAAGCGAACACGAATTGTGCGCATTACACAAAAAATAAATAATAAAAAAAATTGAAAGCGAAAAAAAATACATTTTTCCGGCCACCCGCTGGCTCGAGGCAGCTGCACGGCTATAAGTGGCGCCCCAGCGTGGCAGCCGCTCCAATGCAAGCTCTTGTGCTGCAGCAGAGCCCAGCGCATCCCCCCTTTCATCCCCGTACACCTCCCCGACAAGCCAATGCACTAAGCTACAGTCGCATATTTTTTTGTATTTTGGTTTTTGTTTTCTGTCGTGTAAGCAATTTATGTGCGTCCTTGTCACAGCGGCAGCGGAAACAAAAATGCAAAATAACTGCTACAGCAAACACACACACACACACACACACACACACACACACACACACACATACGCTAAATAACTGGTGTGAAGAGAAATTCTCACAATACCTTAGAGCCGAGCTTTAGCCTGAGGCGGCTTTTGTTTATGGCCATATTATTTTGATGCGGGCGTGGCAAAGGGTTCGCAGGCAAGTGCGTTAAGAACAATGCCCCCATTACGCTCAATAAGTCAGGCTCGACTAGAGTAAAGCCCCCCCAACAAGCCCCGCAGACAAGCTGTTACGTGGCACAGCAGGCGGCGCCTCGGCAGCGCCAGGATGTTGGCCAGCCATCGGGCGTCGGCTCGTCGCCGTCTCTTTTTTTTGTTTTGTTTTGGAGGGATGCTCATTTGCTTTGCCTTTTCGACTTGGCCAAGTGTGGCTGCAGCCCCCAACCTGGCATCCTTTATCCTTTTGGCACGTCGCCGGTGTGCGCTGTGGCAGCCACTCGCATAACTCAAAGCGGATCTACATAATTGACTCGCAGCCCTCAACCCGGACATTATCCAAGAACAACAACAGTAACGAGCACTCGACACTTGGCACCTGCTTGGCTTATATGGAAACAAAGTTAACAAGTTCCTTAAATTACCGTAAAATATTTAAGAATGATGCGACATAAAAGTTTGTATGTGTTTATTTTATAATGGCAGCCTAAAAGAACGGGTAAAAGAAAAAGCTGCTAAACAGTTGCCGACTCTTTTAACACACATTTAATTTGCAATCAGAATTCCTTTCTCAAGAAGGGTTTTATTACATGTATTCTAATTTTAGCTTAGACCATTTTTTAACTATATCTAAGAAGACTTTTATTGTTCTCTGAAGTTTACTTAAAAAATGTTAAGTTGATAAAAATTGTAATGTTCAAACATGAATTTTCCAACCACAAAATTAAGAATTTTTTTAAACTGGTTAACTTAGCCATTTACGAAATGTGATCAGTACGAACATTATGTGGCCAATAAACACATAATGAAATATTTGTACCTAATAAGCAAATTACCTTAAATATTCCTCAAAATATGATGCTTTGCTAATGCGCCCCATGTGCCACAATGCTTTGTGCATCTCTTATTTATGTACATTATTATGCATGGAGTAATATAAAAAAATGTTCACTCATCCATTTTCATTATCTTGACTTGGGGCATAAGTGGCAGAAAAAGCAAATTTATAAAAAAAAAAACATAAATGAAAAACAAAAATTTATTCAACCCAGTCATAAGTGTAAAATATGTAGAGCACAAAAAGGTCAAGGGTTTAATATATGTCAGACATAGTTAGTTGCATATACTTTCAACATAGTCTAGTTTTTTTAAAATGTTTTTTTTTTATTTTTGCCACAATTTCCACTTGGAGATCTACGACTATATTAAACCCATTTATGGTGGCTGTTGCCCAGCGAAAACAAAAACAACAACGACAAGGCATTAAAAAGTTTTCAAGTGGTCAGGGTTTGGGCCGCACACACACACACACACACAGACAACCCCAAACACACACACAAAAAGGACAAGCTAAATACGCTGGCCAAATGACGTATACGCACTGCGTGCTACGTAGTCTAGCTTCAGTGCGTGCGTGTGCGTGTGCGTGTGCTGGTGTGCGTTATTTGTGTTGGTTGTGTAATTGCATTTATTTACATGCGCGTGCATAATTAAAGCAAATGTTGCTCATGTAATCAAATCAACAAGAGCAGAAACAGAAACCGGAAATGCACGAATAAGTGAGAACGTATTTCGTTAACAGCGCCCGACTAAAGGATGCGCTCGTTCTTTTATTTTTTTTTAATTATTGCTGTCTTTAGAACAACATGTTTCAATTAAAATATTTTAAATACTCTCACAAAATTCGTGTAAAAAGATCTTGGCTAGTTAGAAAATTAGTAAATTGTTTCCAGAATCAAAAAAAAAAAAATTGCAAAAGCTTATAAATATTAATATTAAAATATTCTTGTTAGAAAGAAATGTAAGAACGATTATTTTTTATTTTTTCAAAATATATATTTTTCTATACGAAGATCTACTTATCAATTACTGGCTTATTATTTTATATTTTAATGTGCTGAATGAGAACGTTATCGAAAAATGTTAGAATATTTAAATATGAAGCTAAACTTCTAAAGCTCTTATAATCGTTAAAAAAAATTTATATTTATCGATTTACCAAATCGACTAAGCGTGTGGTTCTTTTTAGAAACAAAACTCATGACCTTTACTCAACTACAATATACCCGCTTTTTTCAACAAGTTTCCAATGGCTACAGGGTGAATGGCGTCCCACAACCGATGGCTGTTGGGGTTGCGATCCTCTTGTTAACTCTTTCGCAGGCAGCTTATTGCTTTGATGCCATGGTGACGCCCTTTTTCTTACTTCACTTGTGTTTAGCTCAAGTTGTATAATCAAATTAAGTGGCGCCGCGTTGGCTGATAAAAGGCAGAGGGGCCTACGATTCTCGAATGAGTGAAGGAGAGGCGGGGCATGCTGCATTAATGACTTTTCCAAAACTTTAAGCATTTTAACAAGCGTCGCGCCCAGATAAAACTTCAGCTTCACATTTGCTGGATTTTTGTTGCGCCTAATTGAGTTTGCCTCTGCTACAGTTTTGTTTTTTTTTTGTGCCCCCGCCTGTGGCACTCGCCCCTTGCTAAGCACTCGCTGAGCATGTGAATGCTCTAACATAAAAAGCATTTTCATTACGGGGATGCAGCGAGGCAAAAAAAAATTTCATAAATTCGCTTTAGAGTAAATGTTAAGCAGCTCAAAACGACAGCAGCGCGATAAAAGAATAAAGAATATAAAGAGAAGCAAGAGAAAATGAGGAAGAGAGAAAATGAAAGAGAGAGGGGTGGATGGGCAAGATGGCTGGAAAGCTAGCAAAATGTTACCCAACAGTTTTTTAAGAGCGTTTTAAGTTGTACACACAGTAAAAAAAATTAATTGCTTGCAATTTTATTCTACAATTTAAAAAATTTATAACATTAATGGAATTCAATTCAAACATCAGAATATTAAACTTAAAACTGTGTGTTACGTATTTTTATAAAAATTTTATTGAAGTTTAAATTATAAGCATTATAAGGATACCTTTCAATATTTTGTTGTAGCAATTGAAAAATTATTTCAAAATAAAATCCAATATATTTTACTTAAAATTTGTAGATTTCAAAGGTATTAGATTTCTTTTCAATTTAAATTT
This sequence comes from Drosophila micromelanica, assembly GCA_004143825.1. Lineage (NCBI taxonomy): Eukaryota > Metazoa > Arthropoda > Insecta > Diptera > Drosophilidae > Drosophila > Drosophila micromelanica. Next base: position 26,991 of record SCDY01000423.1, read on the forward strand.
ATTTTTAATTTGAACATTAACATTTTTGAATTAGTTTTTGTAAAATAAATAACAATAATAAATTTATCACTTTTATTTTCTTAAGTTAATTTAAATTTAAAACAAATATTTTTTCAGGCAAACGGATTTTAAATTAAAACCCAAATATGTTTACTGTGTATACACCCTCACACTGTGTGAATTCCGCATGTGAGTGTGTGTGCGAGTAAAAGAGGTTGCGCTCAAGTGAGCAATGGATGCGCTGCGTGCCCGCAGCTGCAACTGCAAATGCAGCTTTGTCTTGCACTTGCCGCAAGCTGCTTAGTAAATTTAAGGCGGCTGGAAACCGCTGCTAACAGCAGTTTGGCAAACGCCCTTCAAGTGCCCCAAAAGGCAGTTGCCTCGAGCTGTAGCACACACACACACACACACACGCCCACAGGTGATTGGCGTGGCAATATCCGTTTATATCCAGCGATTGCCAAATGGCAAAGGAGGATTCCAGGCACTAGAAAACAAATCCCGGCTTGCGAATAAAATGCTTGCAATTCCACTTTTGTGTACTTTCCTATGACTATCTAAAAATGCATTAAATTTATATGCCAAGTATCTCAGAATAGGTTGGACTAGGTCTGCCCGTGTTGCCAGTTCCATTTGCGGGTAAAATGTCAGACAGCGGATGCAGCAGATGCTGCAGCAATGAAGTACGCATTTCAACTGTGTTTTATACTCATGGCTGGTCTCCTGTTTTAAATGGTAGCCATTTTGTACTAAAGGGTGACCAAAGTAAATAAATAATCCGAGTTGAACATCGATGTATAGAAAAAAGATTATCGACTCAAAATTGGAAAAAAAAAATTAAAAAAATAATAATAAGAAAAAAAGACGGCGTAAGAGCATGACTCGAATTCATGAGAATCGCAGAGAGGGGCTATTTAATCCTGTAACAACACAAACGAAATTTTCCCCCTATTTTTTTTTGTAATTTCGGAAGTAGCTTAAAAATACATTTGAGCCGATTTATTCATAGGAATTGGACTTACATTGAATTTCACATCACATCATACGTGAGTTGGCTTAAACTATCAACGAGTCTTGTTAAGTAAAAATTCTTTTTAATTGCTGCAAATCCCTTATGCGCCGTTGCTATGCAGGAAAAGCTAAAAAATGTGTCTCGGCAAATGCGATAAATTTAATATACGCGGATTTGAGTGGCTTAATAAGGAAATCGCAGTAAAGTCGGATGTTGTGAAAAGGAAGCAATAAGTAGGAAGTGAAAGGCAAATGCAGCGCAGAGTGAACGAAAAAAAAAATCGTATTTCAAACTTTCAACTTTCAGCAGAGTAAGGGGAGGAAGGGGGGATAAGGGCCAAGAGCAAATGGTATTCAACTTACTGTCGCTCCTTGCGCTGTTGTCGCTTCCTCTTGAACGCCTTTTTCACGCGCAGCAGGAGAAACGCGGCACGATCCACGGAGAGGGTGGTGCCGCTCTTCTTTGTGGCCGACGTCGCAGGACCAACATCATCCATGATGCGATTTTCAGATGTTCGTGTTGTTGGTAGAACGAAGTTGTAGTTGACGCTGCAGTTGCTTGGTTGGTTATATCCTGTATTCAAATCGAAATGTCAATTGACGCTGACGTTAAACGTTTACGCAGCAGCCAACAGTGCGCTGACGTCATAAACGTCAGTGGCAGCGCTGCCAGCGATAGTCGCTGCTGGCGTTGACATTTCTGTGCGCTTAACTTTGCTGCTGTTGTTGTTGTTGTTGTTGTTGACACTTTGGCTTTTAACTCGTTTCCTTTTGTTGTTGCTTTCGCAGTTCTCGTTTTAAGCTTTCATTGCATTCGTACACTTTGGTTTTATTATTTGTACTATTATCTTATGGAATGTGCGTCGTCTGGCGTAACATTATATTTATAAATATATTTATATACCGACTACACAAACATATTCATTACATGCACGTGTCCCTGTCACTCCCCACACTTGCACGTACAAACTCCCCACACCCGCACGTACATACTCCCCACACCTGGTTGTTGTTATTGTTGTGCATGCTAAGCAAATAATATTTTGTCTGCTTTCGTGGCAAACACCAAACACACGCACACAAACCCGCACACACACACACACACACACCCACACCCACACACACAAACATACACATACACATTCACATGTAATTCACGTCTTACACTTTCTTATACTTTTATGGCCGCCATGCGACGCGTCGCCTAAAAAGAAGCCAGACTTTTTTTTTTGGCTCTCTCGCTCGCACACACAGCGCCTGTTAATATGCGTTTATGTGATATTGTTTTATTTATGATTTCTTATTGCTGCTTAACTCGCTGCAAATTTACGATTTCACGCATTAGCATAAGCAAGTTTTTATGAAGCGAGACCAAAACGCCAACCGTAAGGATCCGAAGCACATTTGTCATGCGGCGCATTTGGGTGTGCACGGCTAAGCGATACCCTTTTCAAAAAAGTAAACTGATATGCTGCACGGAATATATAATATTTTATCCGACGAAGAAGAATATAATTTTGCTATTCAAATATTTGCCCACTTAATCATCCTTTTTCACACATTTACTTAGAAATATACATATATACCCCTTTCTACCCATTTGAAATGGTTCCAGGGTATACAAAAAATTGAAATTCATGCAGTCGTTTACCCTACTCACTTTCAACTGACAAATTCGTGAACTGTCTTTTTCTTTTTTCCCCATTTTGATTGCTGTGCTGGTGTTAGTATTGTTGTTGTTGTTGTTGCTGTTGATACAGCAGGTAAATCAGAACGTGACCAAATGTCTTGGTTGTTTTTCTATTTTCAACACTTGAAGAGTTGACAGGATGTCTGTCAGTTGTCAACTCCCCTCTACTCCTTCAGCTCCCCCCCACAAAATTTCTCAGTCAACTTTACTTGCCTACCTCAGCAGATCAATTACGGATTGGCTGTCAATTTCATTTGTGTGTCAAAAGTAATCCACGCCAAGCTTATATGCGAACTTGAAATACCCCACAGGACTAGCCCCGACATATGCCACAGTGGTCGCTCGATAATAAGAGCTACAGATTAAATCGAAGTCGCTATTTTTATTTATTCCCAAAATGTATTGTTTTTTAATAGGGTGCAGGGTATCTACTAGTCGGAAGACTTCACTTGTTCAGTTTAGATAAGGTTTTCAATACCGAGAGTACTCATATTGAGTGTTTACTGTGCTTGAATGTGTCCTCACTGTCGCTTGCTGCGAATTGTTTGTGAATACGAGTGGATTTAAAAACATTTTAAGCATTGACAGACTCGCACACCTGTCTGTGTGTGTGTGTATGTGTGTGTGTGTCTGGCTTGAGTGGTAGTTGCCTCAATAAAATGTAAGCAATTTCTAGCCAACTGAGCTGCTCTGATTCCGCAGACAGCCCGCAAAGCGTCTTAGTTTCCAATTTTGGCAGTTAACTTAATATTGACTTACGGGCATTCGCTTCACACAATTGAAAACTATTTACGGACATAAATGGGAAGGATGCGCCAAGAAGAAGCAGAGAGTTGACTGCCCAACGATGCCCGGCCTTGACCAATTTTCCACCCCACCCACAATCCAAAGAACCTCGACTAAGCACAAAATCCAACTTAATTCTAAGCTGACAATGCGAGCTGCAGATATCCTATGATAAATTATGGACTCTATTTGGGTCACTGGGGAAAGTATATATATAGATATATATGTATTTGGAGCGGAGCTGGCTGCCTGATAAGGTAAACATTGATGAGCTAGTTAACTGAAATAATTGTTTTGCCCCCGGCAGCTGTCGTCTGCTTAGCTAGATAATTTTACTTAAATGCGGATCAATCAATGCGAAAATGGGATATGGACTGCAAATGGTAAATGGAAAATGGAAAATTTCGTAACGGATTACATTTAACACTGGTGCTTAAGGGCAGCTACCGCAATAATAAGTACAAGCTTAAATGCAAAATGATAAAATTTGTATTTTTCATTTTTGGTTTATTTTATCTGATATAAGAGGCTAGTTTCAAAACCTAGTAATAATTATAAATGTACTATATAATTAGGTGTGTTATGTAATTTGGGTAAATTAAAATGTTTGGCTTAAGAAAACGATGTGCCAAGTTCTTTACGTTAAATCTTTGGATCCTTGTCAGATTCCTTGCCAGGAGAATTTGATTGTTTTTCACGTTAATTAATTAAGTTTAATCATTACTATTCAAAAGGAGTTTCACAAAATATTTGAAATATTTTACGTAGAATAAAAAATAATATTTGTGCAAAAAAAAATGTACTACACCTTTAGACCCTTATACAGTGATCACTCAATAACAAGTCTTAATTGCTTAAACAGGCAAAATAGTAAAGTAATAATTTCTGAACCTATTATTAATTATTTTTTGGTTACATATATTTATCACTCAATAACAAGTCTTAATTGTTTAAACAGGTAAAATTATAAAGTAATAATTATTTTTTTAAAAAGTCGGTTTTAAAATAAGGATACAACTCTCTATTTTCTATGTAATCAAATCAAAATATCATTAAATAAAAAAAAAACACATTTGAATGAAATATTGAAAAAAAAATATGTTTATTCGCAACTTCAAATGAAAAAAAATTTGTTCAAAGTTCTAACATTCAGATGTTCGCTATATTCCATATTTTTAAGCTAATTATGACTTTCAGTTGGTTTTTCGTTGGAATTTGTTGCCAGAAAAGCTGGGTGAACTGTATTTCCCGAGAAGCGCGGAAAATGCAGTTAATGTGTGTAACTGTTGTCGACAAGTGAACCTTTTGCATTTGCATTACACTTTTCTCAATTAAAACTCACATGATTTTAACCACAGCTGCAACAAAGTTCAGCGAATCGTTTCAAGACCACATTTCATAAATTGCAGCCATGTTTAGCGAGTGGATGTTAATTAGTGTGCAATCCCGTTAGTTAAATTGCGAGCTGCGCCTGCTGCTGACTGCGCTGACTAATGGCCAGAGACCGCGGCGCATCATGTCCAGCCGTGTCGAAAGGAGACCTTTGACCCATTTTGATATGGCTGGCACCTAGCATAAAGGCAGCGTCAAATGTAATTGACATTTGCTTTATGAAGCTGAAGCTGCGCATTCAGTTAATTGAATGGCTTGTCACGGTTACATCTACACTCGCAGAAAAAGTCATATATGTTTATATCGAAGTCAATAAAATCTGCGATCGAAATTTTGAAAAAGTTTGAATACTGTAAATTCAGATTTTTTCAAGTTTAAAAAGAAAATATGCTATTTATTATTTACTTATGTATTTTTTTATTTTAATTTATTTATGACAATGAGAATTCTCTCATATATATAGCATTGAATTCCATAAATATAAACTTTTTCAAGTTTAAAAAGAAAATATGCTATTTATTATTTATTTATGTATTTTTAATTATACAGTCAAATATTTACCAACGAGAATCCTCTCAGATATAGAATTGAACATCATAAATTCTAATTTGTTTTATGTTTAAAAAGAAAATTTTGTATTTATTTATGGGTTTTGTTTTATTTTTTGTTATCCTCTCAGATATAGATAAGTCAGGAAGTATAAACCTTTTTTTTAATTTATTTCAATTATATCAGAGTCGGTTCCGTTGAATTTGTATGCAATTGTTTTAACTAGTTTGATTTGTGCCACAAAAAGAGTTGTTTTTTTTTTTGTTTTAAATATAGTGTTAATGTGCTGCTTAACAATATTCAACAACAATTTAAACTTTAATAAACACAATATTTTGTTTTTTTTTTTTTTTGAGTGTAGCATAACATTCAAAGGCCTCCGGCTGTCATTTTCAGTGCAATTGGTTCCGGCCTCTCCTGTTAGCCATTTCCAGGAGCCACGCCACAAATTGTGGTGCGGGAAGTAGCAAAAATTGCGCAATATGACATTAAAGTCAATCATTTTGAGCTTACAATCAGCCAGGAAATAAGGCTGACACACACACACAGTTCACACACACACGCACACACACTTTGCTCGGTCTTGGCCAGAATTGTTTGGCAGGCGTCACGTGCAATTGATTTATTTGTCATTACGCGAACATTTTGGTTTGCAGCTAACAAACGAAGGGCGCCTACAATTAAACCACAAACTGCAGAGAACAAAAGGGAGCAGAGGTTGTTGGTAAGAGGGGGTGGGGGTTGGCCGTTCAGGCCAAAAGTCACACAAGCGCATAATGCGACATCGTTTAACGTTTGTCTTTTTGTCTTTTTTGTGGGCTGGAAAGCTTGTTAACCACCAAGGCATGAAAATACATGCTTTTATTACGGACATTAAGGACACGCACATACGCTTAGTGCGCAATATCCTGATAGCTACTTAAGCGCTGCCTGCTTCTGGCTCAGGTAAACACTTTAAAGCTGTTTTCCATCATTTTCAGCGCGACGGAAATCCAATTTTTTTTGCTGCCATTCCCCACAAAGAGAACACAAACAAGTTAGGCACTGAAGCGGGACAGTGCTGGACAAAAGTGCACGACCGAAAACTACCCTGTACTCAGCTTCACCTTCTTCGTAACATGTTCTCAAACTGTTTTCAAAGCACACTAAGAAATAAATTTGTGTACTTTATTATATTAAAGTTGTCTACTTCTCTTGTTACATACTTTTCCACTGAATGCTTAAGCCCTTATTCGCCTATATTGTACAGGGTATGAATAGTGTAAAATCTGCTGCAGCCAAAACTGGCAGCTGACCAGCCGAGTATCCTGACAACTGCCCAGAGCAGTTCCCCAAAATGGGAGGGGGGTGAAAAAAAAACAAGGAAATGAGCGCAAATTTATGCAGAAAGTAATTAAAAGTGCCGTTGTCCTCGCCTGTTTGTTGCCTTTATCCTTCTATCCCCACCTTCGTCTACTCCTCAATTCTCAATTTCGGTGCACAGCTGCCCCGGAAACTGTGGCTTTTGTTTTTGTTTTTGCTTTTTTTCGCCCGCCTCTGCACAAAGGGGCGTGGCCGCTTTTAGATGCTTTTACGATTTAACGGCGGCCATAAAAGGCAATTTTAATGAAGTTGCAGCATCAAATTTGCACAGTCAGCACCTTTGGCATTTGCAGCAAGTGCCCGGAAAAGCGGCTCAATGAGTTCTGTTTCCTTTGTCCATAATTACTCAGCTTTTGACTGCCAATTGCTGCTCTCCCCGCACCCTCCTTCCCCCCCGGATACTTATAAATCCATACAGCAAACACCTTAAGCTAACGTGCTGCTTAACTGACTCCTGACTCTGTGGTGCCCTGCCCCCCCGACCTGACCCCATCCCTGCCCCTGCCACGACCTGAGCCAAAAAAGCACAATCAATTTTATGGCTGGCCAACAACTCGTTTACGGCCAACCTTCTGTTCGGGCTTAAAAGCAAACAGCAACAACAAATGCAACAATAACACGCCTCAGCCAGAAGCCGGCGAAGAGTCAACGTTGGACAGGGGGAAGGGAAGGGGGAGTGGTGCCGCCCACTTAATTTAAAGACTAATTGTCAACATGCGGCTCTTTACTGCTAAAAACACAGGGGGCGTGACCTACCAGAATAGCCTACAAATTGTTCTTGTTTTGGTCTCAGCTTATAAAATAAATGTCGAATAATTTGTGCGGCTAAGCCGGAACAAGAAAGGATTTCAAGTTGAGCAAGTGAGCTCAAGGATAACACAGGTGCACTTTTCGCTTAAAGGTTTTGAAAGCTCTCTTTAGAAAATATGTTTAATTTTTAATTTTTAAATAACAATTTTATAAATAAATTTTAAGTTTCATATATATGTATATGGGTTTGATTTGCGTCAATTTTTATTATATAAAATGGGGAATTACAAGTTTATATTGCAAGTATAAAATTGCTTTCATATGGACAAACGGACGGACGGACACATAGAAAACAAATTGTTTAAAACTGTTTTTTTTTTAAATTTTTTCCAAAAGTACATTGATTTTAAGTGTAGAATCGATGTTAAAATGCCAGAAAACATGAAAATCGGTTCAGTTTATTTTCAACCAAATCTGGACGCTAGCTTTAAAATATGAAAATATTCAGGATTTTAGGTGTTATCGATTTACCACGCCCCAAAAATCATATATTCCGCGGGCACGCACGAGTATATATAAGAATTAAAGTTTGAAGACAGTCGGACATTGCACAATTACACAATTTAATAACATCCCAAAAATTAGGAAACTTAAATTATAATGTTTAACAGTTTCTCACATAGATTATATATTATTATTTAAACTCGTTAGAGAAATTCAATAAACTCTTATAAGCATTGTGATCATCTTTATCGACAGCTTTATTGTGTAGTTTTTCACTCTTAAACTATGTTAAATTTGTTGGCCTTTTGTCTGGCTCAGTCAAACGCAGTTCACAATTAACACGCAGCTCGTACTCTAGGACCTATGTCCTTTATCTAAGCTGCTCAGTCAACAGCTACCTAGACTTGTCCGAGTGTCCTTTCCCCACATGCTGTTGTTTTGTTGTACTCTTCCCCAGGCTTTCCCCCGTCTAGTGGCTTTGTCCTGACCTTATCAAGTCGGCTGCCAGTTGCCAGACACCAGCCGCCCATTAGAAGCTAGCGGCAATTTCATGCCGCTCGTGAGTAAAATGTATGGGCTTATCTCCAGATGCCCGACAATGTTAACACTCGACTACATATAATGGCCATTTTCAAGTATAAATAGCCCCAACAGGCGAACTAAATACGACAAAAATGAGAATAGTAAAAATAAATAGAACTAACAACAAACCCGTTGTTGGAGAAGGGAAGGGAAGGGAAGGGAAGGGAAGCATAAATAACATGTGAATGTGCGACGTGTTAACAACGTCTCGGGAGAAGAATTAAATCTCACGCATTCCTCGTATTTATAAAATTAACGGCAACTGAGCATTGAACACATAAAAACAACCGAAAAAGCCAACAAGGAAAACAGCCTGAAGGTGAAAATAAATACTTTGCTGGCCTTTGCTACCTAGCCAATATCCTGTGAGCCAGGATCATGACTTTGTGATTCCCTAGTTGCTACCTTTTTTTCAAAGAGCCTAATTTGGCTTAAATAAATAATGTGAACTACCTTTTTTAGCTTTGACAGTATACACTTTTATAAATAAATAAATAAAATTTTAAATTAAGAATTTTGTTTATTTTCTAACAAAAATCTTACAATAAGCAGCTGTTTAAGCTTATTTAAAGCAATTTATGGGATTATTAGTAGAAAATTTTGCGAGAACTTCTGAGAATTTTACACAATGGATGCTAAAAATTTTCTTATTTATAGAAACTACAAACGGAACAATACTATATATATATGTATATAGAATTGCCTGGGAGCACATTTGTTTAGTTACCCACTTAGACAATTTATTTACTGAGAATTGCATTTCCAACTTATTTTCGCCCATTGTTATGAATTTATGAAAGAATAGAGGGAGTTATATAACAAATGCTTGTGCAATTTATATACGAAAAGAAGAAGAAAAGAGTTTTCTAACAAATATGTTTATGTTAAAAATTTGTTATGAGCTATGTAAAGGTTTAATTGATCTATATTATAAAATAACTTCTTTAAAAATGAGTCTAATTTAACACATTTACTTTTGAACTCCATTTTGTATATGAACATAAATAAATTAGCTTTAATTCGCGATTGCAGGGTATACAAGCATAGCAGTTAACTCAGCCTGACAAACTAGGCCCCAATCGGCTGCATAGGCGGCCAAGACACACACACACACACACACACACACACACACACACACACATATGGATATTATGAGTTTGTTTTTTTCAGTCTGGCAGCATTTATGGTTTAAGCTGCCAAGTTTAGCCGCTTTTTGTTAAGTACGCGTCGCGCTGGAAATTCTATTCCACCATTGACGGGCATAGAATACATACACACACACGCACACACACAATATAGTCAGTTATGTATGTGTTAAGTTTGTTTTGCTAGTTGGCCGTTTGTTTTTGGCTGACTGACTCTGCCTTGGCTAATGCCAAATAGCTTTCGGGCAAAAGACAATTGAGACACCCACAAATACACACACACACATACCCCAACAGGCATAACGGTATCTATGACAAGGGCAGGCAGTCAGTTATTCAGCTAAGCGGCTGCCAAGGGACAAATAGAATGGAACATGCTTGAACTTTCAAACGGCTGTAAGCGACTATCCAATACTCTGTTCTTAATTTGAAATAAATTAAAAATTACCTAAATTACCGTTTTAAACTAAATATAAAATCCAAATATTAAAATAATCATAAATTGACGCAGTACAGTATTACAGTATTACTAAAAACCCAATATGCCCTTTTTTGCACATTGTGTGCATGGTATAAAAAAGGTTACAGAGATTTCATGCCTCAATGCAAGCAGCAGCCAACATACAAAGCGCCACTGCAAACAAGCATCATTCAACACACACACAAACACACACACAAACACACACACAAACACACACACAAACACACACACACACACACACACAAACACACATACACACAACTGACCCCTTAGATATGATGAAATGGAATAAACGTACAACAGCCAGCGATCAGAGAGAGAGAATGCCAAGCAGACCAGTTTATGGAATCCTTGGAAAATTTCAAAAAGTGCAACAAACAACAACAACAAACAGCAACAACAACAACAACAACTGCACATGCTGTTTATTATTTGTAGCTTTATTATGCTGTGTGTCGCCAGGGGGTAAATCTATTTTTCTTTTTCATTTTTTTTTTGTTCTGCCTCGACAGGATTGGCACAAAGCGCAGCTAATCAACGATGGAATTCCATAAAATGTTGCGTATACGCCAATTGGGCCAACACCCAAACGAGACGGTTTATTGTCTGAGTGTACAAGTATGTGTATGTGTGTGTGTGTGCTGTTCCGCTCAACAGCTTTAAATTATGGACTTCTATACTGACGTGTTCTGTTGACGCTGAATGGCAATAAATAAGTGCAATGGCATTAACTTTGAAGTTGGAATGCTCGATAAATACTCTGGGGTACACATTAATTTTGTCATTAAATGGCGTATAACACATGCTTTACTTACTAAAAATTTAATTTCTGCGTCATTTTATATAAACAGTTTTTAGCTTGCTTCAAATTTATCAAAACTTTTACAAAACTGTTTTTATGATATTCGAAAATTTCCAGCAATTGATTCAAATTAAAAGGTTCTTCAGTAAAGATTCCTTATCTGATAAACATTTTGGAAAGAGAAGTGAGTTTGTTTAATGTCCGACTTCCGTTTCGTTAAAAAATATTTTATTAAAAAATTTATAAGTACAATATTAAATTTGTATTTCGATTGGTTACATCTGACTTCCTCGCGCTCACTTGTTTCATAATAAAGACCCTAAAAGTTAGTTACATAAAAAAAATTAAATTCGCACAAACATTTTGCATAAATAACACGCAATTTACTTCTCACTTTAACTTATCTAGCTCTTACGGCTTAGACCGTGTGATGTCCACCCACCAGTCAATCAATCAGTTTCTCAGTCAGGACAGTTTGCGATAGACTATAAATAATCCATTCTGTATTCGGGCAATGCCGTGGAAATTGGATCCTAGTGCTCGTTAACTGCAATCTTGACTTAGAATATTATACTTGATTTAAACGACAGCTGATTTCAATCGGAGCTCTGTGAAAGCTGAAACCGAAATTCAATCAATTATGTGACTTTAATCTGGCAAATGATGAAAAACTTTTGGCATAATTAATATTGAATGGACTTGCCAAATTACCAAAGTCACACAGAAAGTATTGCATTGTATTAATTAAAGACTAATTGGATTGCCAGTCGACTGTCGGCAGATAATCAATTTGTAAATGCAATTTTTGGGATAAACACAATTGTTTTTATACATCAAATTTTACTAAATGCCAAAGATACCAAAGTCTCTGTGCGCTCCAGCCTAAAGATGGACGCGTGCCGAAGTTTACCAAAAGGACAAGATGACGAATCTCAATATTTGTATTTATATATACTACTTTTTTAATATTTTTTTTTATACCTCCAGAACATAGAAAATGGATATAATGGTTTTTGAAGCAACTCCAATCCCATAAAGTGTACTTTTGCTATTTTTCAATAAGAATACGTCGTGTTTTTTCCGTGCGTATTCGTGTCACGAAAGTCACTACACCCTTCACTTTCGATACCACAATCACTGCATCAGCATAATTGCCAATTTATTGGCAGTTAGCCAGAGTCAAGAGCCAGGGGCTAGACGGGGGGGCTAGCGAAGACAACTATTTACATATATTTGCATGTCCGCATATGTGGTCTCTGTAAAATCCGTATGGTCGAATGATTGCATATAAATTGCCTATATGAACTCTGTCCACAAACTAATAAAAAAAATAGAGTTCAAGAATTTTAAATTTTACTTCATTGAGGATTTATTTTATGAATAGGCAAAAAAGAATTTTATTTAATATTTCAAGAATAAAAAAAACGCTCTGAATGTTAAACGAGAATTACGAAAGACATTTTCCCTGCATACTTTTAGGCCAAAATGAACTTAATAGATATTTATGCTAAATACACTTACACTTTGTGCAAAAAATACTTTGACATTTATCAGTGGGCCTGACAGGCACATAAATTGCCGTGTTAAAGACCCGTTTAGTTCTAAGACGACCCTTTGGCCACTGACTAAATGTATATATAAATATATATTTTTTATATATCTTACATATATACGTACTAAATAGCAGAAAATCGCTTCGCGTGTGCGAGCTTTACGAGCTTCACCGGAACGCCAACGCATACTCGTAAATATATCAGACGGACCACACGGCGTATGCGTGTTGATTGGCATTGGCCCGTAGCACACGAGCGATTCGAATGGTTTTTGAAACGCTCCTAAGAACACGCAATACACAAATTGACAAAATACACAATACACACAACAAATAGTAAGCTTATCGGGGAGAGGGCTTAACTTCTGCACACCCTGTCTTTGGAGTGTATTAAAGTAGTTTGAGAACTTAGTTTTGGCTTTACTCTTTTGAATCTACTCAACCAGACAGTTGGAAAAATGATTTCAGATTAAAGCTAATAACGAAATTTATAATAATAATAATATTAATTAATAAAATTAATTATATAATTTAAAGTTTTTGTATTTCAATATATTTAAAATCTTTAACTCATCTGTTTTTTAATTTAATTTAAAACATTTTAATTTTAAAGTGTCATTTTATACGAAATTTATTATTTTATAGTTAAATCTCTGTGGACGAAAAAATTAAAACTATGCTTTTAAATCCAAATATGGTTTTACAGGGTATTAACATGAATAAAATAAATGAGAATGAACAAGCGATGGGCACAGACAGAGAGGACCCCCCTGTAAACATATATTGGTACACAGACCAAGTACGCTTCAACAAACAAATCCCAGCGAAGGGGACCTAGTCAACTTTTTTGGCCATGCTAAGAGGATATAAAAAGGAATTGACATTAGGCCATTTGAAGGCAATAGGACAAGCCCAAGGAAAATAATGCAAATAAGACTCAAAGGTCCTGCGTACGTAGCAACCGGCTTAATCACCGACTTCACAGGTGAAACCACCCGCCAAACAACTCGACGGCCAGACAGATATATATATATACATGTATATAAATATAAATATAGAGAATATGATATATGTGTTTGGCAGCTCATTTGCAGATTCGAAAATTGCTTCATTTTGCCTTTGGCCAAACGCAAAACCAAACGGAGACACAAATCAGAGCAGCAAAACTGCTGAAGAAGAATACGAATGGAATATGGTAGTCGGAAGTGACTGACTATGCAATACTCTGTTACGAAAATTACAAAAATCGATCAAATTTTATAACTGTAGAGAAATATGATATTAGCAAAACGATCAGTTTTTATATCAATATGCATACATATATACCAAACCAATACACTCTTATCTTACTTGGTAAACAGTGTATTAGAAATAAAGTAAAATAGAAAATACCAAAAAGAAAAGAAGCGAACAAAACGAAGGAAACAACAAATCAAAGTCCAGAAATGGGCATACACACAAATAACAGAAACATGCGAAGATGTGAATATAACAATTTAGAGAGAGAGAGAGAGAGAGAGAGAGAGAGAGAGAAAGAGAGGGCAACGAGCAGTTGCCTCAAACAATTACGTAGAATTTCATTACCAGAACAGTTCTTTGTTCCAACAATGCCACGATGCCATCGCCAAAACTGCAAATACAAGGAAAAAACACACACGCACAAGACCAGACACTCACACACACTGAGATAGACATCATGAAATTGGGTCTAATTGTAATTTAGATGCAGCCTGCGCTTAGATCGATACAGCATTTGGCATTAAATTACGCGCCAATGATGCTAAAGATACTTTGGCCATAAAGTGAGGGCGAGTCCAAGTGTGGTTGCTGTCAGGCGCCTGGCACTTGGACGCTGCAGACAAACTCGACTGTTTGGCTGTCTGATATTCGAGTATCATTCATGTAGTCATCAGCACACACACACACTCACCACACACACACACACACACCAATAGACAACCACACACATATGCCTCTGCATACACTTTTCGTTTGTTTTCCTTGCTGCGCTTTGCGAATGCAAGCAAACTGGACCGCCGAACAGCGTTTGCAGTCGCATATAAAGCTATTTTAAAACTGCCGCACACAGACACACACACACACAACCACTTGGCTTATAGTTGCTCAAGGTCACGCACATTCACTCGCTAGCACGCAATAACAAGGAAAGCAACGAAATCGTAGCACAGTTTTTGGGGCAACGTTTTTGACACTTCATTAGTTGGCATGAATGAAGATTTCCGTTGTGTATAAATAATTCTGGCACGTTAGCGTAATAAAAAAATAAAAAGAAAATAGTGCAAACAAAAATAAAAGCAAAAGTTCAAGGGATATCGTTATCTTGAACACTCTAGCAGGCAGTTGGTATTTATGTGGAAATGTTTTTTATAAATATAACAATAAAAATTATGATAAAGGAGTTGATTGTGGATTTATTTCCCAACGAGTTAGAAGATACAATAATCTGATGTTGATAAGGTGTTGCTAATATGATACTCCCGAAAAAAAAACAAATCAAACAAACTGGAAATTGCATGAGAAATTCACAACAACAGCAGGAAGTGTATAAAAAGTAGCCATTGAGCATTGTACGCAAGTTGAATTTTTATGATTTGCTTACAAAAGTCCCAAAAAAAAATTTGAAAAAAAAATAACACCATGCGGCAGGTGGAAAACTTTTGTTAAGAAACAAGAAAAATTATGCCATAAAATGCTGTCGGCTACTTTGTTCGATTTGCGGATGTATTGGTGTGTGTGTGTGTGTGTTTGTGTGTACGAATATTACGACTTTAACATTCATGATTTACGACCTGCGTCCGCCGCGTCCCAATTCCCCCAGCAGGCAGGTGAAACAAATCAAGGTGTGCGGTTGAATTCACGGTTTTGTTTCAGCATCATCTACTCTAGGGGCGGCTCCGTCTGCTGCCACGCTTTCTACCGCTGTTTGCCACTGCCGCGATTAGAAAATGCATCAATCAAGCGTAAATGAAAAAGTAACATTACGAGCTGAGCAGATAATGCCAACAACAACTTCGATAAGCCCAAAGCATATTATACTAATTGACTACCGCGCTCCAATGAGCCGCTGACCCAAATTCGAAAAACAGCTAACCAAATAATCTGAGCCAAAGGAAACTTTAACAAAACTATTAATCGAGGAGAACTTTTTCAAGAGCACAACATTTGATGGATAAAGTTTATATAGACAGATAAAAGGGTAAAATAAAAAAAAAAAAATAATAATAAAAAATAAAATAAAAATATGTACAAAATCTATAGAGCATTATTATCAATCGGATTCGAACACGTTTTCCTTTTTTAACTAAAAAAAAATTATTACCCAAGCTAACACAAACAGAAATGAAACAAATGCTTCATATAGAAAGCAAGTAAAAACGTTGCAATCAGGTGTAACCGACTGCGTCATACTCTTTCACAGTACCAATCAGCTTAAAACAGTTTATTAGAGATCTTCGTCAAAAGTTTTTCTGTTTAAATTTAAAAAGAGTTTAACAAAAAAAACTGCTTAATTCTATTAAAATGTTTTTAAACACCGAATCTTAACAGAATGAATTCAAAGTTGCACAAACCCGATATACTATTTACACTTTGTGAACGAGTATAAAAATATTTATATCTATATTCATAAAGCAAAAACAATTTGAAGCTCTTGTAATTTATTGCATTCAATGTCAATTTCAATTGGGAAAAATGTGTGAAAAAGGAAACTCAGTTCCAATTTAGCGCACAGCCTGTTTCCCATTTGCAGCCATATTTGCAATTAAACGAAATCCAATACAATTATTTGCACATGTATAATAAAATAAATCAAAATATGTTAAGCTGAGCAATAAAATGTCATATTAATTGAACACAAGTGGGCGAAACGGGCCAAAGCGACACATTAAAGCAAGTACGCTGATGAGCATTTATTAAATGCCCTTGCAGACAAATGGAAGATGAACATCATTTTTATAGATCATTTATATTATACCGGTAAAAAATGTTTATAATTTGTATGTGTTAAACAATTTGTGATTATAATAAAATGCAATTTGTCTCATAAAAACTGACAATTTAAATTAGTTCTTTCTGCATTTTATTTTACTGAACTGTCAAATGGACATGGGTAAAATAACCATTTTTAATTGAAATTTCAAAATAGAAATTATAATATACATTATAATCTATTTATAATATTGTTTGGCGACGCATTATAAATATTTATAATCTGAAAATAGAACACGTAATTTGTTACGGAAAGATCTACAACAAATGTGAGCGAAACCCCTGTTTAAACTTATTTTCATATTACTTATCTATGTACAATGTATGGGGACAATGGCTGTGTTGGCCTGGGACATGTGACAAAAAAATGCAAGGATATGCAAGCATTCGCCTAGGACACACACGCACACACAGACAACCAATAAGCACACACGTCAACAAGGTTTACTAAATGAATTTTTGCGTTGGTGTCGTCAACATTGTCGTTGTCGTTGTCGTAATCGTTGTTCGCATTGTTCTCGTGAAATGCACAAATTTATTGACTGCATGTCGTATACGTAATATTACTAGATGCATCTCTAAGCATCCCGCAGCAAATCGCCTGACAACAAAGCAGCAGCAGCAGCAGCAGAAGAAACGGTCTAAGCATGTGCTATACAGATATTACTTGGTTAAGCGACCGCACGCGTCTTGTCTACCAAATTTAGATGCTCACTTAAAAGACATTTTTAAACTAAAAAAAATGTTAAAGATAAGGAAAAGATTTTGTAACAAAAAAAAAAAATATTGTTGTTAAAATTTCATCAACAATTTCCTAAATAAATTTTCTTAAATTAAGAATAAAACACTTTTTCACAAATTTAAAAGTAAATTAAAAGTAAAATAAAAGGTTATTAAAAATTGGCTTGTTTTAGTTTTAGGTAAAGAAGCAAACACTTTTTGTAAAATAAATAAAGAGTTAAATTAAGTTTACCAAAAGCGCTTGAAAAATAAATTGGCCCTCAAAACGTTTCCAAGCTAAAAAAATTGTAATGTAATTTTTACATTATATTTAAATTTTTAAGGGTACACTTATTTATGTTTTTCTTTTTTAAGAGCATTTCAAAGATGTTAGGAAATTAATCTAATTGACGTTGGACCCTATTAAAATTCGCCAGTTAAAAAAGCCAAAGAAGTTGATGTAAAAAAATGTCTTTATTTGATAAACTAGGCAGCAAGAAATGTTGAACGTAGAACAGTTTGTTCATTCATAGAGTTTTTACTGTATCAGCTCTGTGTGTGTGTTGTTGATATATGTTGTCTGAGTTTTTGTTATTGTTGTTGTTCTTTTACGTCTTCGGCACTTTGAGCAAGTGTGACATAATTCGAAAGGCGGCATCAGCCACAGAATATTTTTAGTTGCACTTTAAATGCTCGCTTGTTGTTGTTGTTATTGTTGTTCTTGTTTGGTAGATAGCTGGCAGGAAGCGCTACTAAAAATACATAACTGAGTCGCTTGTTGGCTTAGGTTGCCTAAGGGGCGTGGCCACGCCTCGTTGTCTCGGCTTGTGGCACGAAAATAAACGCTTAAACCATCTGGCTGCGTTGTGCTTAGTTTTCGCTTTTGCCAATTTAATTAAATTGTGAAGTAAGCGAAGAAGAATCAGCGGCAGCATTCAGCGCAGTGGCGGCTCACAAATTAATCATACGTCATGTTGTCAGCTTTATGAAAATTCTGCATAAATCTTGCTGCAAAATGCAACCGGGTGTAAACTCTGTGTTCTGGCAATTGTTTTAAATGTGAGCAATTTACGCAAAATTGAAAAGCGACGGCGCCAAAGTGAAAAGGACTTTGTTTTTTCCTGCCATTGACAAATTTGCAACCCTAACGCCCTATTTCTTGGTGCACAAAAAAAAGGCCAGGGGAGGAAAGCGAGAGAACAAACAGAACATCAACAAACGGGTAAAAGTAAATAGCTCCTGAAGCAAATAGCTCATTTTATACAATTTTTGTATATTTTTATTTTGTTGATAGAAAAGTTTAAATTGTGTCAAGTTTTTCAACAAAATGCAAAAACTTTTTTTCTAATTTTTTTTTTCTTTTGTTTTTTGGCTGCAATCTGCAAACTGGCCACAAAAACAATCCGGAAAAATACGCAAAAAAATTAAACAAATAAGAGAGAAGGATAAGGGATCAAAGAAAAAGGAAACAGCAGCCATTTTACAGCACAAGGATTTTTTTCGTGTGAGGGTTGGAATGTTGTTTGACAGCTGCCAGAACTGGGCACAGGACTAGGCCAAAGTAATCCGCCCGCAAGCGATTTAAGCGCATTGCCCATAAAAAGGTACTTAATCAATGGATTTGCCGCGGGCTATATTGTTTTTTAATTAGGCCTAGAATGCCAGCGAAATCACGATTTAAATAAAATACTTCTGAAGAGCTGCGACATAAAACCTTTCGGTTTGTTTTTTTTTTCAAGGTTTATTATTATATTATTATTTTTTTTATCAGTTTACTTAAGGGGAAATAAATTAAATAAAAATATATACTTATTATTTTAAAAATTATTTCTAATACAAACAAAAAATTAAAATAAATTTACGTGAAAACAGTTCCTTAAAGAGAAAATATGAAATTATAAGAATAATCGCTAAAGGCAGATTGAATGCACATTTCAACTGAATAAACAATAGATACAGCTTTGGGCTATAGTGCATTTTGACGCTATATAGACATTTTTCAGTTTTTGCCATAACTGCCATGAGCTTAATTTAATTTGTTCACTTTACGCAAAATACAATTATTTATTTATTTATGGAAAGTGCGGAAATTATTTTTGGAACAAATGTAAACCAAATTTTTCAATTAACACTTTGCAGCTATGAAAATTATTAATTAAATTCCAATGTTTTCCTTTTTTTGGTGTTTCCTTTTTTTCTCATGATTGCAGTTAATGACTTGGCTCTTCAGGCTTCATTTAACAAATGAGCTTCGAAATTTGTTTTTAGAAGTAGAACAAATAATGGACGATTTTAATTGCAGTCCTTAACGTGGGGGGGATCAAACATAAACTTTATGGTTTACTTATCGATTGATCGATGAAACGTGGACTGGTGGAAATGGGCGTCACCTTGAACTCCTTGTTGGAGCTATGGATAATTTATGGGCCACTTGCCAGAGCTACCAGAAACAAGCTCAAAAACCTGTCAGACTTAAGTAGTTGCTCATAAATTGTAAACTATGGCAAAGAGCAGAAGCTGCAGCCATAACTAAAGCTAAGCACTGAGAGAAAAAGGGGGTGCCAGTTTGGAGATGATGCGTGTAACAACTAGAAGAGGATCAGATATAGGTTTGCCTGTTTGTTTCCTGAGTTTTTGTATAAAAAACTTATTTGATTTTTCAAGAATTTCTTAATAAACTACAAAATATTTTTAATATCGCTTCAATGGAAGCCATCATTTAAAATGGTTTTTGTTTAAAAACTTAGAAGTAATTTAAACCACATCATATAACATATATACCATATACATATACCTATCTCTAAAGTATTTAATCATCAATTTTTATCAGCCCGTTCTACTTGATTTGAACATAAAATTTTTTGTTTATTTGGTTTTCGGCGAGTGTAGCTATAAGTTGACAATAAAAGTTTAGCTATGTTCGCTGTTCGGCAGACTAAGCCTTTGGCAAATCCATCGACCATAAAGCCAACATGAAACTTTGAGCGGGGGCCACAATTGAAGTGCGTCTGTCATGTGGATTTCACCAGTGACAACAGAGTGAGAGAGAGAGAGAAAGAGAGAGAGAGAGAGGGAGCTAAACTTGACCAAGAATAAACTTCCAAGTTGCATTTGTTAAATTTAGTTTTGCCTCGGCTACAACTTCTGACCCATAAGATGGGTGAGATATGTGTAAAAAACACATATTATATATATTATAAGGTGACTTTCTGAATGAGATTGTATTGTGCTCCAATATAATGGGCGATAAATTAATTAATGCTCGATAAAGCCATTGTCGCTATTAATTACTTCACACGATGCTCGACCGAACGGTCTTTTAATAGTTTTTCCATTTCTCCGCCGCATCTCTCCTACGGCGGTAATTAGCCCCACCACAGGGACCGGAACGTGGGCTGGATGAATTGGTTGGGTTTGTTAGTTTTATGACAATGTTTGCTGCTTGAATAACGACTCAGAGTCTGGGCCATGAATTTAATGTGTTGCAACAGTTAATGATTTTATTGGCACTTGACTTGGCATCCATTAGCCAGACGTCGAGCCAGAATTGACGGGCTCAGCCTCATGAATATTGTCAACGGCTACAAACAGTAGCCCAGTAGCTAACCATCTGAGTGCACCGAACGCAAACAATATTCGATGACGGGGGACCGGCATGAACAGCCTGTAAACGAAATCTTTTTAAATGCGTTCGCTCATCTTAAAAGGCATTTCAATTTGGAACTTCCGTTTCCGTTTGGCACGTCTGGTGCTGGTGCTGTTGGTGTTGTGTCTCTGTGTCCGTAATGTCCTTGCCCAACGTTGAACACTTCTTCGTTCACAACACACACTCACACAAACATACATACACACACACACACACACATACATTCGTTCACACATACAAGCAACCCAGGACACACCTCGCGGATTTACATAATTAAGTCATACGCAATTCCTTAATTCGTCATCTATTGAACTTCACATTTTACTCGAACGATTTAAATCAAATAATTCACTTTCAAAAATATTCTCAAGCACCTTTTGATGCTCCTTTTTTTGCCGCGCGCGTCCAATGGGTTTGAAAGTTCCGCTGTAACTGAAACAGTTAACGGCAACAACCAAATATTTTATGTTACGCATCAGCCAAAAGCTCGACAAAGGACTTTAAAAGGACGTAAAAGCTGCAGTTATTAAAAATGTTCAAAAGTGCGCCAAATGTGCTGCACTACAAAAGCTGATCGCTGTAAAACCGCACTTTAACTGAACTGAGCTAGTTCACAATGGTCTGTTAAATAACAGCGACTGCAATGTGAAACATCTGTTGGGGTAGAAGAAGCAGAGCAACAAAAGTTGTTAAAGAAGCAGAAAAGAAAATAAATACAATTTTAAAGAAAATATAAACAATTTAAACATAAAGAAGCCATGGCTCACTACAAAGGTGCCGCCAGCGAGGCTGGGCGAGCAGCGCAGCTGATGAAGAAGCGCGAAATCCAGCAGCAGGAGATCGAGTTCCGTAAGAAGAAAATCGAGGAGGAGCTGAAGCTGGACAAGATCGAGAACAAGTTTGCCACGCACTACGATGCCGTGGAGCAGCAGCTCAAGTCATCAACCATTGGTCTGGTTACTCTGGACGAGATGAAAGCCAAGCAGGAGGATATTGTGCGGGAACGAGAAAAGAAACTGGCGCAGAAGAAGGATGAAAAAGACCGAGAGAAACAGCGCGCACTGGAAGCCATTCAGGCGGAGAAGAATAAGCAAAAGCGACAAATTCAGGCACTTTCATTTAATCTAGACGATGATGAGAACGAGGAGGAGGAGGAGCACGACGAAGGGGCGACCGAGCAAAAGGAGGTCAAGTTTGAGAAGCCCAAGCCGGGTAAATGGACGGAATTGAGGAACGAGGAGTTGCCCCTAAAGAAGAAGAAAATATGCAAGAACCCGGACGTGGACACATCATTTCTGCCCGATCGAGAACGCGAGGAGCAGGAGAACCGACTGCGGGAACAACTCCGTCAAGAGTGGGTCATGCAGCAGGCGGAGCTCAAAGACGAGGACATCTCGATTACGTTCAGTTACTGGGACGGATCTGGGCACAGGCGGAATGTTCTCATGAAAAAGGGCAACTCCATCTACCAGTTCCTGCAAAAATGCCTCGAGCTACTGCGCAAGGAGTTCATCGAATTGAAGACCGTAATGGCCGATCAGCTGATGTACGTGAAGGAGGATCTGATACTGCCGCACCACTACTCCTTTTACGATTTCATTGTTACCAAGGCGCGCGGCAAATCCGGGCCGCTCTTCCAGTTCGATGTACACGATGATGTACGCATGATCAGCGACGCCTCCGTCGAGAAGGAGGAATCGCATGCGGGCAAGGTGCTGCTGCGTTCGTGGTACGAGCGCAACAAACATATATTCCCAGCCAGCCGCTGGGAGCCATACGATCCCACCAAGTCCTACGACAAGTACACCATCAAGGATAAAGATAAAGAAAAGAGCAAAAAGTAAATGTTTTCAATTCTGTCAGTTTTTAAATTATATAAATAAAATTATCGATAAATAAAAGCAGTTTTCAACACTAATTTGCATCACCGGTTATTAATTGTGACGTCACAAGTCGAGAATGCTGTCCGCAAGTGCGACTAATATAGGCAAGCATAGAACTATATATTACAAATACTATATGTATAATTGGATAAAAACATGATTATTTTTATGTTTATTAAATAAATTCGAGATGTATATATAGTAGATATTTCCACACAATTAAAAAATCGAAGGCATGCCGATTTTAACCAATTGAAACAGAGCTCAGAACCGATGTTGTGACGTCACACATTGCTTCAAATTTCATTCTCGTTTCATCGCAAAATAACGGAACTTCACTTTGCGCAATCTCTAGATCTCGCAATCGTGGCGGACGCCTATCTTTAAATAATAATGCAGCCGTCTCCAAACAATATTTTGTGTGCGAGTTTCAAAGCGTTTGGACGTGCAGCGCAACAGTAGCTCAATTGGCGGCGGGTAAGAACCAATTGTGAAGTGCATTTACGAATGTTCTGCGAACCAGCTGTCTGTAACGTTAACATTTGTATCTACATAAGTGTTGGCATAAAGATTTAGGGATTTGTGTAAGTGTGCAGACAGTAAATTTTAACGGCATAATTTGTGCTTTCAATTAAATATCGGAGTAAATTGTTGCTCAGCGCTGAGTTTAATTGTAAGCGAAACAGACAACGTTTACAAATTGCTAAAAAGTGATTGGAAATTTTGTAAACTCGTTGGTTTTTTTGTGTTTATTTCGTCTCCCACTCACTCTCACCCGTTTACCTGCTTTGTGCTGTTGCTGCATTATGTGGCCTAACTGTTGTTGTTTACGTTTTCGATTGGCCCAAACGCTGGCCATTCTTTAAGCACATGTAATAAATACGCTAATCAGCAGACTTTCGTTTTTGTTTCGTATACCTTGTACAGGGTATAAATTGGGTATATTGATTGTTATTGTGCAAAGTTATGTAGCAGGCAAAAAACAAGTATATAAGTACTCGAAATTTCAAATATATATTCTAATATAGCAAACTCCGATGCTTTTCCGATATCGATAAATATCGATTTTAAGACAAAGTTGTGATAATATTTTACATTTTAGATAATTCACTACAGTCGCCCGGAAATTAAAAAGTTATTTAAAAGTTAATATTCCTTAGCCCGCACTGTATCCACTAGTCGGGCACTCCCCACTATATTTTTTGCTAAGAGCAGCAGTTTTTTTTTTTTTTTTGACAGTGGAGGGGAGCTTTTTAACCCGATTAGATTAAATGACTAGAAGTGTTAGCGGCAAGTGAGAAAATTCACATTATTGAAATGCGTGCGTATTGAAATATAGAAATTTTTATCTTTTATTGCAGGATTTATGCGAGTGCACTGTTAAACGGCTTCAACGAAACAAAAACCCGGCAAAAGTTCAGCAAACAAAATGAAATATTTTGGCGGCATTGAAGGGTATGTAAGGCCGCTAGTTGATCTTTACACGTGAACCCGGTCTATATCTCATATATTTATGTATATCCCGTCAAGTGCGCAATTGTTTAACAATGAGTGTATTTATTATTTTATTGCTACCCCGCGCTTGACAATCACTTATCAATGGGGTTGAATCAAGCAAACTCTATGCTCAACAGGTGGAACTATTGCACTTTGTATACACTATACATGTTAAAAGGAGTGTGTATTGGTTTTACAAACTGTGTATTCGATTAGATAGTGTTGTAATTTATGGTTGTATAAATCGTAGTCTACTTCTTCGTTTTAGAGCTAGTTTAAAAAATTTCGACTAATAGATGTACCATGTACAAACAAATTTTTTTTTGTATATTGTTTCAAATCTTTTCCATTACAATTGAAACTAATTTAATTTACATTTTTATATTGATTCGATAATTTTTATAATTTTAAAATTATTAGAGTTGTAGGTTTGAACCGGCTTACAGCCTTACTATAATATATATATATATAGGCATACATTTATTTTTTTTTAGAAAATATCTCCTGGCAAATTAATATACAGCCTTTGTCAGATTTAGAGCCAGTTAGACATTTTTTTCGTTTATTCCAAGTTTATGACCAGAGTATAGCGCAGTCGGTTACAGTCGCCTGCAATATGCTGACTTGTTTAGACATCATCATTAACTGCTTGTTTATTATTATTATTTTTTGTTAATCCTAACACTTAACTATGATTAAGCTGCCTTGATAAACTTCACTAGCTTTGTCTCGGGAATTCTCTTGTTTTTTGTGATGGTCTGCTGTCCATTCATAAAGGGCACCAGCACATCCGGAATTTGGATGGCGTCACCGCTCTGGTACGACTCCAGCAGTGCAATCAGCAGGCGGGGAATGGCCGTTGCGGTGCCGTTGAGGGTGTGCGGAGTCACCAAAGTGCCATCGCTGGCGCGTTTGTAGCTGATGTTCAGGCGCTTGGCCTGATAGTCCGTGCAGTTGCTGCAGCTGGATATTTCGCCCCACATTTGGCGGCCGGGCATCCAGGCTTCTATGTCGTATTTCTGGTAGGCGGGCGCGCCCAGCTCGCAGGGCGGCATGTCGAGCAGCCGGAAATTGATGCCCAGCTGCTTGAAGAGATCGATTTCAATGTCCTTGAACTGCTCGAGCGTTGCCTCCGACTGGGCTGGCGTGGCTATGGCGAACATTTCCACCTTGGTGAACTGATGCACCCGGTAGATGCCCTTCTCCTCGTGCAGACCCGACGTCTCGGCCCGATAGCAACGGCTCACGGCGGCCACCTTCAGCGGCAGCTGCTGCTCCGCCAGCTCCCGTTGTGCAAAGAATCCAGCGAGCGCCATTTCGGATGTGCCCGACAAACACTCGCCCGTGTCCAATTTGTAGACCTGTGTGCGCTCCCCCTCCGTGCGCATGCCGCAGCTCTCGATCACCTCCCGCGGCAGGATGTCCGGCACGGAGATGAACTTGAAGCCGTGCCCGGTGAGCGACCGCAGTGCGTACTGTATGATGGCTTGTTCCAGCAGAGCCAGCTGGCCCATCAAATAGTAGCTCTTGTGCCCCGTGTAGTTGCCCAGATGATCCATGCGAAACAGGCTGAATGCACGCGCCAGTTCCGAGAACTCCCTGGCGCCTGGCTGCGGCGGCACTATGCGATGTTTGTAGTTGGCCAGCTCCAGTGGCTGATTGTCATAGCTGAGCAGGCGCGGATGTGTCGCATTGGGCAGCTGCTGCAGCTCCGTCGCCAGCTGGCGGCGTGTCTCCGCCTGTGCCTCGCCCCCATGACGCAACGCCTCCAACAGCTGGCGGATTAGCGGCACATTGTTTTTGTGATGTCGCAGCGTCACATTCCGCTCCAGCTCGTCCAGCTGGGCACTGGTTAGTTCCGGTGGGGCAGGCGGCGTCGCGTCATGTGCCTGCGGTGTTGTTGTTGTTGTTGTTTTCGCTGTTGCTGTTGCCATTGACCGCTGCCGACGCAGCAGCAGCAGCTTGCGCACATTTGTCAGCAGTTTCATATCAATTTTAATTGACTTTATATATATATAATTTTTTTAATATACTCCAAATTGTTTTAATTGCTCCGCACGCACTTTCCAATTAACAATTAAAGAAACACAGCTTATTGTGCAACATGCCCGGTTTGTGTGCGACGATCTGGCAACACTGCCGCTAACAGTGCTGCCAGCCGGTTGGCTGCTGGGATGTCACAATATTTTTTGTATTTGAATTAACAAGTTTATCTCTTAAATACTGGGAAAAATAAAATTGCATATATTATCAGCAAAATGCAGACACGTTTAGCCAATAATCTTCACGCAGATAACAAATAGCATATGTTTTTGATCCGCATTGCACAATGCATTTAACTCAATTGAGATTGCGCCTCCATTCTAACGGCAATTGAGTGCGCGTGAATTTGTATGTATGTATGTATGTATGAGTGTTCCTATCCATGTAAATATATTTTTGGGCTTCTCAAATTTGTGTACAAGTTACCCGCATGAATGTTTTTTTTTTCTTTTTTTTTTGTGGATTTTCTTCACATATAAATTAAAGTCTTTATTCGCTTTTAAATGTAGGTCAAGTCATTTGACCACATACCATTCACTTATATAACAGAAACAAGCTCATTAATTCGATAATTTATCTATTCTTTTGTCAAAAAATTACGAAAGTTGATCTCTTAGGTTTACTAGAACGCCTGAATATAATTATTAATATTTAAAGAATTTGGCCAAACTATTTTAAATAAGATAATCACTGGGATTCGAACACAGATCCTTATCCACCAAGGATTGTAATATGAATTTAGAATGAATTAGTTTTATTTTGCACTGATTTGGCCAAACCAAAGACAATATAATGTATATATTTATAAATATTTTTATTGTCTTTGGCAAACCTCTATTTTTTACAATAACTTTTAAAAAAATAAAAATTCAAGAAGCATGTTTTCCTAAAATGTTTTCGTATGTACTTGTTATTATTTCGAAATATTTATATATTTCATTTATTTTTGATGGAATTACTTTAAAAATCAAAATAAATTCTAAAGTCGGTTCCATTAGCGAGTGTCCACTGTATTGCCTAAAATTGATCACGTGAGGTGAGGCGCTGTCCCTTTTGTTAAAAATTGAATAATTGAATAAACGTTACCAAATATAGATCATTCTGGCGAAGCTTTCATCTCAATTTGCTCAATTGGTTTGATTTAATTGAATTACTATTGATAGACAAATGCATAAATAGACATTGTGCGAGGTGAAGGCCCCCAAGCGGCGCAACGATCTAACAATAGGAACCGTACCGGATGCACTAAATGATTACATATTTAATATATTCCATGTATTATACTTTGCAGCGGAGCAACGCACTCCCGTCTGGTCATCTGCGATGAGAACGGCGAATCTGTGGGCACAACCAGCGGACTGGGCACTAATCACTGGGGCATCGGCATACCGGAGTGTGCACGCCGCATTGCCGATATGGTGGAGCGTTGCAAGGATGAGGCCAACATAGACAAGGATACGCCGCTAGCGAGTTTAGGTCTCAGCCTCAGTGGCTGTGAGCAGGTGCCGCCGAGAAACCAATTGAACCGGGCAGCATATAACTAATCTGTTTGCTCCCAAACAGGAGGCTACCAATCGCGAGTTGGAGCAGGAGCTGCGCACTACATTCCCCAATCTGGCCGAGAGCTATGCCGTGTCGAGCGATACCATGGGCAGCATGTTCACCGCCTCCTCCGTTGGTGGCATTGTGCTCATCTCGGGCACCGGCTCCAATTGTCTGCTACGCAATCCGGACGGCACGACGGCCAACTGCGGCGGCTGGGGCAATTTCCTCGGTGACGAGGGCAGCGGTAAGTGCAATCATCCATCCAACTAGCGATTATCACCATATTACATTTTACTAATTCAATGCAACGGCCCTGTGATTAAACAAAAGGCGATTTGGATTGCCTGATAACGTTTGATTGCCATCTTATCACTGTTTTGTTGAAACTCTCAATGAGTTATGAGATTATTTAAATTATTGTAACAGTCTTTATTAAATGAGCTCTCTAAATGACCCAGTTGTTCAGGCAGCTTATAATAGGAATCTTGGTTTGAATCTCAAAAAGTCCGAAGTCAGGGCTCTACCTCTAACTATACAACAATTTTGGACATGTCCGGACCCATAGGTCTTATATATTAAACACCCATAAATTTGTCAAAACTGAATCGATTTTCATGTTTGATGGCATTCTGATCTTGATCTTTCATTTAAATCGATTCTACAAAAATACAATTTTTTTGATTTTTTTTTGGAAAAACAGACTGCCTTTGATTTTTTTTGTACTCCACCCTTACTCATTTTCAAAAAAAATGTTGTTTTCAAAATTTAAAAATGCCAATTTGCATAAAAATTAAACCCATAGTTCCCATATGTGAAACACCCATAACTTTGTCAAAACTGAACCGATTTTCATGTGTGATGGCGTTCTGGTTATGATTTTTCATTTAAACCAATTCTACATTAAAAATCAATGCATTTTTGAAAAAAAAATATTTTTGATATTTTTGGGAAAAAAGCATGTACTCCCCCCTTACTGATTTTGAAAAATTTTTTTTTCAAAATTGAAAAATGCGAATTTGCATTTTTAATCGCTTTTGCTGGCCATAAATAGTATAAAAAACAACATTTAAACTGATTCTGAGGGAGTAAAATTTTTTGTCAAAAATCATGTCAGAATTGAGAAAAATGTTGACATGTAAAGCTCTCGGACCCATAGGTCCCATATGTGAAACACCCATAACTTTGTCAAAACTGAACCGATTTTCATGTTTGTTGGCGTTCTGGTCATGATTTTTCATTTAAACCAATTCTACATAGAACATCAATGCATTTTTGAAAAAAAAATTTTTTTTGATATTTTTGAGAAAAAAGCATGTACTCCCCCCTTACTCATTTTCAAAAAAAAAATTTTTTCAAAATTTAAAAATGCGAATTTGCATTTTTAATCGCTTTCGCTGGCCATAAATAGTATAAAAAACAACATTTAAACTTATTCTGAGGGAGTCAAATTTTTTGTCAAAAATCATGTCAGAATTGAGAAAATTTTGGTCATGTAAAGCTTTCGGACCCATAGTTCCCATATGTGAAACACCCATAACTTTGTCAAAACTGAACCGATTTTCATGTGTGATGGCGTTTTGGTTATAATTTTTCATTTAAACCAATTCTACATTAAAAATCAATGCATTTTTGAAAAAAAAATATTTTTGATTTTTTTTTGGAAAAAAAGCATGTTCTCCCCTTTTACTGATTTTGAAAAAAAAATTTTTTCAAAATTGAAAAATGCGAATTTGCATTTTTAATCGCTTTGGCTGGCCATAAATAGTATAAAAAACAACATTTGACTTGATTCTGAGAGGGTCAAATTTTTTGTCAAAAATCATGTCAGAATTAAGAAAAATGTTGA
Organism: Drosophila micromelanica; assembly: GCA_004143825.1. Lineage (NCBI taxonomy): Eukaryota > Metazoa > Arthropoda > Insecta > Diptera > Drosophilidae > Drosophila > Drosophila micromelanica. Next base: position 56,785 of record SCDY01000423.1, read on the forward strand.
CATGTAAAGCTCTCGGACCCATAGTTCCCATATGTGAAACACCCATAACTTTGTCAAAACTGAACCGATTTTCATGTTTGATGGCGTTCTGGTCATGATTTTTAAGTTAAATTACCTCTATGCATTTTGAAAAACTAATTTTTTATTTTTTTATTGGAAAAAAGCGATTTTTTCTGTTCTATACTCTCAAGTAACATCAATGTTTCCTTTTCTTCGTTTCACGAATTTTAACATTTGCATTTTACCTTGTACTTTGTAGAACATTATTGAATGACTATACATTTTATTTAATAATAGAACCAATTTTTCCCCAGCTTGGTATATCTCGTATCGCGCCATCAAGGTGGTATTCGATGACATGGACAACTTGCAGAAGTCTGCGCTGCCCATAGAGAAGACCTGGACACTGATCCGCGAGCACTTCAGTATAGAGACACGCTACGACATGCTCCCGCATTGCTATGCCAAATTCGACAAGCCTTTTTTTGCCAATCTGTGCAAGAAGCTGGCCCAGAACGCGGAGAGCGGCGACAAATTGGCCTTGTCGTTGTTCCACGAGGCGGGTGTGCACTTGGCGCGCATGATCAAGGCGCTGCTGCCCAAGGTGCACAGAGATTTGGTCAAGTCCGGCGAACTGAACGTTGTCTGCGTGGGCTCTGTGTGGAGCAGCTGGAACCTTTTTGAGGAGGCTTTCCTCGCGGAGATCTCTAAGATTAGCATCGATTACAATCTCAAGCTGGTGCGCATTACGAAGAGCAGTGCTTACGGCGCCTGCTATTTGGGTGCGGACAGTGCCAAAGTTGATTTGCCGCGCAACTACGAGGATAACTTTACTGTGCTGCACACCCTTCCGGGAAGCGGTCCGGCGCAAAATGGTGGCGCCTCGAAGACCTGCAGCTGTTAGTTGCTAGTACATATTTTTATTACCCAAGCATTCCAAAATTTACTGTGAATAAAACATATATATGTACAAATTCAATTTAGTGAAAGCTCGCCTGAAAGGACGTCGGTCTCTTATTATTTATTCTGCTAAGAGGCAATTCTTCGAGACTTTTAATGAATAGAAAAGATAACAAATAAATTTTTTTCCAAAATTGTTAAATTACATTCTGTTAATTAACTTTTTAACTTTAAAGACTTTTGATCAAATTTTTAATTTGTTGGTTTGTCCAGTGATGATTTATTATATTTAAAACGGAGCATTGCATCTAAGTATTGTTTGGTTAAACAAGTTCATAGAGCTTTCACTGTAGTTATAAATTCCTCACAACAGAAATAAGCCCATTTTTTGTAAGGGTTTATTAGAAATACGTATGAAAGTTTTATTCGATAAAGTTCATTGTATTAAGTTTGTGTGTGTGTGTTTGCATGCGTATTTATATACCGTATGTATAGTCAATTCTGTTACATTTGGTTATATGCACATGCATATAGATCATTTTCTTTCATTTCGTTGGCCAATTGGCTGTTACTCTTTCCAATTTCCTTATTTTTCTTTAATACTTCTCCGATATACTTTATTTTGTGTATTGCGTATTTAAAGCCAACTTATTTATTGCCCCATTTGTCAATTCTTTGGCTAATTTGATTCTCGATTCAAGCAAAATTATTAGTTTTTTCTTTTTCTATTATAGTAATTAAAACATTTGAAAAAACTGCATGAAAATGCAAACGTTTGTAGCGTGGAATTTAGTGTTAAGTCTACGAATCTATAGGAGCATATAAATGCATAATACAATATACATAGTGTAAAGGGTATACCATAAAAAAAGTAAGAAGATAATAATATATATAATAAACAATTGTAATAAAATCGAATGTATACATATATCTCTGGCATTAGTTGAGTACTCATCGTACATGCCCGCATATTGTGTGAGTAGCTTGTTATTCTGGTTAAATATTAACTTGTCTACGATTAGCTTAAATGCAAAATGATCTTTTAATTGTTCATGCTTTGCCGCAGCTTTTGTGGATCCTGATAGTGCGACGACGAGGATATAACTGAGGGGTGCTGTGGCGGCGGAAAACAGCGGACATGCTCCACATTTGAGCCCTCGCCGTCGCCGCCCTTCAGATATTTGTTAAGTATTGAAAATATTTGTGAGTTTAATACTTGGAAACGTCGTATGCGATCCACCATGCGCTTTAATTGCTAGAATAAAATACAATTAAATATAGTTAGTACTCGTTGTAAATGATTCTGTCAATATCTTCGACTTACAATGCCCTTGACATCCTCATCTTTCCCATCGACGCGCTGCACTCGCAAAATGTGATAGCAAAAGTCGAGCGCTTCAAAACGTCGTTGCTGGCCAAGCAGCACAATCATGACGCAGCCAGCCCAGTTTAGGCCCTCGCCAAACAACTCCTCGATAGTGTACTCTGTGCCGCGCACAGGAATACAATAGACAAACTGCAGAGCGGACCACAGCCGATGAAACTCGGAGCACTCGTCCACATGAATTATGCCATTGGCGGCCGGCGGGCCACACCAAACGGGATCATCCAAATAGCTCTTGACGCGATTTAAAATTACCTCAAAGATGCTTAGGCCGCAGCAAAGACGCTCGCGTGTCAGCAAATCTCCCTCGCGCGCTATCATCGCTTGCTAGGGGTGTTAAAATAATGGTTGGTAAATACAATTGGACCTATGTGACCAGCTGCTCACCTTGGCAGTGCCAATTTTCTCAACATTGGAAACAATTTGCAAATTTGCAAATTGAGCCTCAAGACGTTTCTGTTTGGCCTCCGGCTTTTCATTCTCTGCAAGGAATGCATATTACTAATATATAAAAATCCAATTACGACGTACCTTTGCAGAATGGACGTGGAAAGATGTTTTGGAAGAGCGCTGCGTGCAGTAGATCGCAAACTTCCTCCTGCGACAGCGCTTGTTCGATTAGCAGGCAAAAGATGATGCAGTTGCCAAACTCTCGAAATGATTGAAAGAGTTCCGTTTTGGCATCCGGATATTGCACAATGTCCGTGAGATGCGCCTGGTAATAGCTGAGCACGCCGGGCGAGCCGTACTCACAGCGTGGCAGTTTGCAAGATTTGGGCATGGCAATCATAAGCGTTTTTGTAAACTGCAGCAACGAGCCTTGTATTAGCGGCTTCACAATGTCCTTCAGTATAATGTCCATGACCACAGCGATGCCCTGGTAGCCCAGCAGCCGGCACATGGCATGGAAATGTGGTGCGCCCACAAAGCCCGTATACTGGCCATACTGTGTGGAATAGGCAGCATTCAGCTGCTTCGAGCCCCACAGATAATAATGCGACATCTGTGGCGGCTTCTCCCGCTGTATGGGCTGGGAGGACGATAAATTGACCTTGGTGCGTATAAAGCTGCAAGAGAAAGGGAAGATTAAAGAACAGTTTGACCAGTTAAAATCCGCAACTAACCGATTAGTGGCCGCATTGTAGCAATAATTAACCAGAAAGTCGTAGTTCAATTCCACAAAAACATGCAAAGTGATGCGACCATAGGGCGCGAGGACATTATGATTAGCCTCCTTAACCATGCCATCAAAGTTGTCCAAAGCCAAATACTTGCTGAGCATTTTGTGACAAATGCGATTAGCCTCCAAAAGCCCCTCAAGTTCCTGCGTAAAAAAAATTGAACAAAAACTGATCTTGAAATTGGCCTTTTCAGTTACTCTCTGCAAATCTTACCACAATGCCAGTGATGTCGTTGGCCTCAAAGCGGCTGATGGCCAACTCAATGCTCTTGTGCATGTTTGCATTGATGCGTTGTGTAATTAATTTGTTCAGATCAATAGAACGGCCTGAGAAGTAGCAAATAATATTTTTTATCCGACATCTGCGGAACTGATTTAAGAGGGAAGACTTACCCAATAGCTGCACATGTCGTTGCTTTAGCAGCGTCTCGTAGCGATTGTTACGTGGATATGATTGGAAATTAAAGCCAAGCACCTCGCACTCCAGGCGAAAACGTTTGTCCAAGAAAATGCTATGAGCAAATAAAAAGTATATAAGTTGAGAATCAAAGATAAACCTATCGGGTACTTCAATTCATAAAACATATATTTAATATTAAAAAAAAAAGTTTCTATGTTTTTGCTTGACTTACCTGCCTGCCAGCTGCTTGTAGTGGGCAAATATCTGTTCGCTCAGCTTATAGACAAACTGATCAAAGCATAAATTGACCTCGGCCTCGACCTCATCGTAGAGGAATTGCTTACGGAAGACGGTGAGCGCATAATGTGCCGAATCGTTGTACAAGTCCAAGGGATACAAGACAAATCTAAATTAATAAATAAACAAGGCTATTAGAAACATAAATAATTAAATTGAAAAGTAAATACGTACTCCATCATGGATGGCTCTTTAGTCTGGAGTATGTGATCTGTTAATATCCAAGGCATGGACATTTCGATGGGGAACTGAATGCGCTTCTCCATGGTGATTAGATCCTTGCACTCCTCGTTGTGCTGATGGCGCACCAAACACTTGTTCACCTTGCGGCCCATGGTCATTTCCAGGTAGAACTCGCGATACCACAGCTGCGACAGATCGCAGCACTTTTGCAGGGTGTCGCTCAGGTTGAGCAGGTAGCTCCAATAGAAGGACGTCTTGTGGAACGTATCGATCTGCATGAGGCAGTTGCCGTCGATGTCCTTGCGCAGCGTACGCTTGCCGCCACTTTTGTCCGCAATCAGCGACTCCAGCATTGTACGCACCATGTACAGCTGAGTGGAAGAGGGGCCAACATTCAGGCGGGGTACATGTATGCGAAAACCGCCGTCAGGATCTTTTTTGCCCTTTGACGCTGGGTCGTCGGTGGGCTCATAGCCCTTCTGCCAATCGGCGGAGGTTTCTCGCACCGACATGATGATGCTCCGTATCAAATCCTTTTTGTTTTTAACCGCCTTGCGCAGCGGTTCGCGTAGGGTCTGCTGCACAAAGTCCTGCAGCTCGGAGTAGATGTTGCGTCTGATTGCTTCGCACAGGACCGTCTCGATGCGTGCCATCAGCACCTGCAGGCCCTTAATCATAGCAATCACCTCGATCAGTGCGAACTTTTCCTCGGATGTGTAATTGTAGCGAGTGGCGCGCTCGTACTCCTCGGCCTCCACGGGACAGTCCTTGTTCTGGTGATGATCTGTGGGATGCAGCAGCTTCCACGAGTAGAGTTCTGTGACCACGCTGGTCCACTCGGACAGCAGTTGCAGGCCACGCAGTGCCAAATCTGCGGTGATACGATTCTCAGTGTCCGAGGGATTCTCCTTGACGGTGGTGGTCACCTCGTTGGTGTACCGTGCCAACTCGGATATGTACTTTACATGATCCTCGCGTATCTGCGGCAGATGCACCATCAAATCGGCCTGGGGACTGATGGCATTCGAGCTGGATAGCGGCCACTTGCTGGAGTCAAAGTGCTTGCTGCGTTTTATGTAGTTGAATGGAGCGATTTGCATGTCACCGAAGAGCGGCACCACCTCCAGGTTCTTGAAGATGCGGTCAATGCGATCCAGGCGTATCTTTTTCTTTTGATCCAGCTTGTTGATGTTGCAAGCGTCACTGTCCATGAGGAAGAGGCCAAAGCCCATGACTTTGACCAGCATGTGTTTCTCCTCGGGCGTCAGATACATTTTCGTCTCGAACATGTGCACACAGATGTTGACCACATCGGAGAGCAGATCCTCATAGCCAACGATCTTCTCCAGTGTATCCTTTACGGTGTCTCGTATTTTGTTTTGAGTAGCCAAAAACATGGATAGATTTTGCGACTCCTGCAGTGTATGCGAATCGGACATCACTTTCAGGAATTGCGCGGCCCGACGATATGTCGAATAGTCGTTCTTCACGCTTGACTTCATATTCTTCAGCTCGTCGAGCACGGCAAACATGTTGATGAACTTGCCCAGAGTCAAGAGATATGCCTCCGATACGAAGTCCTTGCGTTTCTCCGCATGACACAGGCGTTTCACCTCGCCCGAGAAGGCTTCGATTGCTTTCCTTTGAAAGTACATGAAATTGAGCAATTTATTTACTTCCGGCGCCAGTACCTCTACGGTCTTCTCATAGATCTCAACCCGATTTGGCTGCTCGTTGGATTTGGGCTGGGGTATGGCGCGCGAACAGCAGCGCCAGGTGTACAGCATAACTGCATGTTTCTGACCCTCGTCCAGAAGAACGTTCTGCGGAAAAAGAAGATCGGTTAATTAAAGACTTCTACCAATTCGGATAATAATTTATACCAGATTTGCATGCGTGGTCGCCTCTTCGATGTACTTGGCAATGCCCGTAACGAATCCATTGCGATCCTCGAAATTTGTGTCAAAATTTGCCTTGTAGATAATTGAACAGGGCTGGGCCTCAATGCAGGGCTGCTCGTCAGGCAGCGGAATTTCATCCAGCACCTCCACATTGGACAGGGCATCGGCTAATGTTATCTTCTCGGTCATGTTGCTTTATTTGTCATAACTCTAGCGAGGAACAACAACGGAAGTGCAGATAAAAATCGCACTTAAAGGCGGGGCTGCGAAGCTCCGATTCTCAGACACACAAGATTTTCTCGTCACAAATACACAAACACCGTTTCTTTTTTCTCTTTTTTATTGACATTCAGCATAAGACGCGTGAACGCAGCGTTGCACTTGCCATTTATGCGATGGCCCGAGAATGATACTCGATTTATATCGATAGATACCGGTGACAAGCGTTCGCGCCGGAATGCCATTACATTAGAGTTGTACATCGTAGTTCAATTTGAAGAGTAAGTTCAGTCGTTCAATTTTTACTGAACGAACTAATCGTTCAGTTAGTTCAATTCGTTCGTTCG